>CM031238.1:807622674-807791717 GCA_018340775.1 Taxus wallichiana var. yunnanensis | reverse complement strand
CATATGTTATCACTTACATACTTGAAACAAGAGATTGTCAGTTGGAAACTCTTGATGAAATACGGTTGCCCAGTTACTTGAATGGGAGTACGTTGAAGCCCTCTATAAATAAGTCTTCTTGGTGTTTGTAATAAGGAAGTGTTTCCATTTAGATTAGGTTTTCAATTATATATTCCCTAAATGTATTTCCTTCTTTCTCGCTTATGGTTTGTCAATTTAGTTGGTGTTTTGTTAAATAAGCACATTTGTGCACGAAGATGATTACCATTTGCATTATTTTTATGTGCATAGGACTGCACATACAATTTTTGTAGGGTGGTTGTTGGATAATGGGTACACATAAAAAACAAATTGCTACAGGTGCTATTCAAGTTTGAAGAGTTGGTGGATAGAATATTTCTTCCAAATAAGGACCATAGATGGAGATAAATGAAGGAACAATATAACAAAAAGGTAAGCAACGTATGGAGACTACCATGAGAAGGCATAGTGATGAGGTACTCAGGTGCATGGAAGTGCGATGAAGAGAAGTTTGTAGCGAGAAGGTAGGAAGACACTCTAAGGTTCACAGTGAGGCGCGAAGATATACTGTGTGGAAAAATGTGAAAAGGGTCAATTAATGAAGATTATTGGTAGGTGACAAAGCAATAAATGCACTAAATTTGTCAAAATCTATATAAGGGATACAAGTTCATTTTTATTGTTGTAAATCACAAAAATTTGAATGAGCTAAGTGGAAAACAAGTAGAGAAAATTGTGTTGAGGTGCGAGAGAGTGTGAACTAGACATAGAGAGCATATTTGTGTGCGGGAGAAACTTACATCCTCATTGGTTAAGGGTTTGAGTGAAGCAGAGTATTGCGAAAGAGCTAGGGCATGTGATTTGAACTAGGGCACGTGGATTAGAGCTAAGGTTTTGGACTTGCTTTTACAAAAGATAAAAAGGCAAGCGATTTGCACACTACGAGGATAGAAAGTTATGATTTACGGATGGCACCAAAGAAAGAATCTACTATAGGAGTCAAGGGAAAAAGAAAGTGGAAGTAGAGGTTGAACTTGATCTCGAGAGAAATTTCTTGGAATTGCGATACCTAGAGGGTGTGATAGTGGGACAAGAATGGGATTCTCACGTCTGAAAGTGTAAGATAAGTGATTACAACCACTGCACATTGGATAACAAAAATTGGACATGTTGTTGAGTACGAGGAAAAATAAGCACACATCAGAGGAAATGCTAGTGTATGATGACACTAGAGAGAAGTTTCTGACCACGGTACATGAAGATTTTTTCTATTTCATCAGATGTAAGGTAAGGATTCCAACTGCTCTGATTTCAACTATAACATGTTTAAAGGGCACAGGAGTGGATCTGAATAGTGACTTGATAGATAAAACAACAATCCTAGAGACACAGAAGGAGTTAGGGTATACCAAGGGTCCACGCAGAATGGATATCAAAAAATTGAAGAAGTACCCAGTGGTACAGGAAGCTACACATTTAGTGACCAAATTGAATGATCAAGAGAGATGGTCAGGTGAATACAATGTGGCTACACATTGTAAGGAGAATGTCACAGGGA
This sequence comes from Taxus wallichiana var. yunnanensis, assembly GCA_018340775.1. Taxonomy (NCBI): domain Eukaryota; kingdom Viridiplantae; phylum Streptophyta; class Pinopsida; order Cupressales; family Taxaceae; genus Taxus; species Taxus wallichiana. The sequence continues at coordinate 807,790,138 of CM031238.1, read as the reverse complement.
ATAATTTACAACATATCAGGATACATTGCAGAGAATATCATTGAGGAAGCACACACATGTGAGAAAATCATTTCGGCGCTGTCTATTATCCTTGGTATTTATGGTGATATCGAGTTCTCGATGGGAAAAAGAATCAAGATTTGGGAGTACCCCATGCAAAACAAATCCCTTGCGGATAGATTTTAAAATTACTCATGTGAAGGGTCAATGAGTGGGCCATTCAAGTAGAGGGTGGAGATGTGGTATGATAGGCTCCATGGGGCATTTGAAGAGGAGTGATGCATCCCCAAGGAGTTACCTTGATGGTGGGCAAGGCAGTGTAGTTTCACGGTGTATCAACACTTCTACATTATATGATTTGCAATGAAGGATGGGACTTGGAGCCCCTGGTGTAAACTTCCATATGAATTCACATCATGCTACTTCTAGGCATCATTCCATCGGTTTAATAATGTGTGACACCTAAACTTTATTGCAGAGACAAGGTAGACTATGACTACCACATGCTGCGAAAGACTTATGTATATCTAGGTCAAATTGCCTACATTGAGAGGCTAATTTCAGACATGATAAACATGAATCTTGTGAGTTTGGTGATTGGAGACAGTGGAGACATGCTTATATACCTTCAGCTTAAGCCTAAGTTGGAGGGTAAAAATATGTGGAGAATGAGTTTGCACTCCCAAGGCCACCTAAGGGTAAGCATAGAATGGAGAAATACCAGATCCGAAGCCCATTGAACCTATAGAGGTAGATGATGAGAGGAAGAGTGTGAAGACAATGGAAGATTTGTACATAGAGGATGAAGATAACCCTCAGACAGGGTAGAATCTGAGCATTCAAGTACTCCACCCCAGGCACAAGAAGAAGGAGATAAAGAATTGGAAGTAGGAGCAGACCTTGAAGAACATCACTTTAAAAGGGTATTCAGATGGATAAGAATTCAATGCGTTACTCCATAATTAGTATGGATATCACCATGAATATCTCCATAGAAGGAGACACCTAAGAAAAGAAGGATAAAATTGAAGTTGAATGAGGAGGTGGATGAATATGAAGAGAGTGTGCCTAGATCTCCAATACAACTAGAGGATGTGGAAGAGACCAAGGAAAAATAAATGAAGGTGGAAGAAGAAGGGGTATAGAATCTAGGAGAAATAGAGCAAGATACTACTCAAGAAATAGAGGATCCAACTCCAAACCTTGGTGCTCAAGTGCCTAAGGGGCCAAGATCAAGGAGGGCAAGTGGAGAGTATGTTGCGCCAGTTATGGGCTATGAGGAGGACCCCAGTAAAATTTTCCACGCGTGATTCTAGAATACAATGGGCCTTAAAGACTTATATGGATGGGAGTTGATGGACCATGACATGGCAACCACATGCACAAGGAAATAATTTTCATGGTCCATGTAAATCACATGGATGAGCTTGATTTTGATGTGTGAAGAGTCTTGTGTGTCAAGAAGGATGAGAAATGCACCACAGAACAATCACATAACCATCAAACCCACGGTTATGTCTAATGAATAGGTGAGTAATGCCTTAGTTAAGGTGTCTAAAGAGGTGGTGCATAGGAATGTAGATAAAGTTACCACTATCAAAGTACTAAGAGAAGAGATCAAGGCCAAAGATGCAGAAATAACATGTTTGAAAGGAGAGAAGGACTTGGAGTAGAAGAAGAATGGGGTCCTTATCGGCATGGCAGAGGAGATTAGGGATCATTCCTATAAAAGACCACACTTAGATCTCAAGGTACCCAAAAGTTCCCTTTGGCTATGCATTATGTGCGTACCTTAGTTGATCTGGTGCTTGAGGATGGACCAGGTTCAAATGCCAGGCACCAAAGTATCCTATGTAGGAAGAAGAGAGAGGTAAAGGTTGCAGTAGTTAGGAAGGTTTCATCATATGAGGCATTACTTCAAACCTTGTAGGAGGAGTTGAAGAAAGTAGACCATGCACTAAACATATGTGCAGCTCCGAGAGGTAGTAATAAGGATCAGGACAATAGTATAAGACAATGAAGTCCTGAAAGCATTGAAGGATGAGACATTAGGGAAGCACATAAATATTGGAGCTAGTCAAGAAAAATGTAAAGCCCTTGCAGCAACATAGGACCCCCATGAGTAAAAATTGGATGAGATTGGAAAACGTATAAAGCAAAGAAGATGGATCTGTTATAAGGGTGAATGTATGCTATGTCCAACATTGTTCTAGTGTTATAAAACGAGAAGGGAGAAATTTCCCAAGATGAGTTGGAAACTATTACAGCGGACATCCCAGAGAAGACAGAAGCCACTAGCTAAATCGAGTGGCGTGACACGTTGAAGAAAATTTAAAAGAAAAATATCTAAATTAATTATTCTGATTGAGACAGAGGATGTTACACAATGAGAGTTCATTATTTATGTAGAAATTGTTTCATTAATTTCCATTCTTTATTATTCAAAGATCAACCATTGTCGGGGTGGAAATGTAGTTTAGTGTGGGGTAATGTTGAGCAGACAAGAGTATGTTACTGAAGAATAGAGGCACACAAAATATTCACACACACGAGTAAAGCATAGTAAAAGGTGTAGAAGGATAGGAAAGGACACACATGTGAAAGACAATGGAAGATTCGGGACTTAGCCATTTTCACATGTACGGGCTATTTTTGGAGTTAGCGTATAGAGCACAAAAAACTTGATAAAAAAAATTTGTGACACACATGGGCTATTATTGGATGAGTGGCTACTAAGCGCTTTGTATGGGTTTGATCTAATAATAGAATTACTACTACCATTAACCAAAAGAGGCCTCTGTTAGAGAACTTGCATGTGTGGTTATTATTGTTAAGGCACATGGCTATTTTCAGCATGTGACCTATTTTGGGAATTATGCAAGTGGTGAAGGGAAAGTCCCCACCCTTATAAATATATATTGATGTTACATAGAGTAGGAGGATGGTGTGTGAGAACTAGATATGAATTACTGCGAGATTATGCTACGAGATATGATGATACGTTCATGAGCTTATGGTATTACTTATTATAATAAGATTCTGTGTAGTTATTGTGTTTAATATAATGGAGTGTATTAGATGAATAAAGGTATTAATCATGAGTATAAACTGGTTCTTTGCATGATTGAATTCATTATGGTTATTATTTAAATTTATTACTCATTATCTATCTAGATCTAGACATGCTCTGTAGAATGTTATATTAATTATGGATCTGAATGCATTAAGTATTCATCATGCTAACATCTGTAAGAAGCAACCTAAAGAGGGGCTCGATACCTTTGCATGCTTTGGTGAGTGCTCGATCTAGGCTGAGTTATGTGCCCAAAGCACGTCGGGGTTATTATTGATAAATTCTAGAGTTGCATCATATATGTATATATATACGTGTGTGTGTGTGTGTGTGTCTATATATATATTATATATATGTATGTATATATGTATATCCCAAGTCAAAATTACATCAATGAGTTGTGAGGAGGTGACGATGTCGAAAGGTTGATCCAAACACCTTCCCAGGGGAGGGATTGAGACAAAGATGATGTATAATTTATAGATATGGATGATGTATCTGCACTTTACGAGAGGACCCTTAGAGGCCTACTAAATGTTGATGTACTTTTGACTTAAGATATATATATATATATATATATATATATATATATATATATATATATATGATGATGATGATTTTTATTATGGCTCATGATGTGTTAGTGTGTAATGATTTTATGGTCTTGATGATGTTGATTTTAGATTAGATGATATGGATTAGATGTAGATGTAAGAATTATTTTAATTTAGATGTGAATGTTATGATAATTTGGATATAGATGTGATGTTTAAATTATGGATTTAATTATGTTTTGGAATTTTTATAATAGGATATGGATGTGATGAAATGTGATAACTATCTTAGATGGATGGGTTTAAGAAATATGGTAAATATAAATGATATGAGATGTGATAGGATGTATGATGTAAATGGTGTTATGATGAAAGTATGACAATACAATCTCAGTTATGGATAGATGTAGAAATGATATTAGGGAAGAAGAAAGAGAGATGTCTAAAGAGAGACTTCTAAAGAGGATGTGACACGATAGGTGGCAACCAAGGAATGTACAAGGACATTATATCATACACAAGAGTGATAGTGGAAGGAACAATCCAAGGTGGATTAGAGGTAGAACAAGAATAAGAATCAGCCAAATCAATGCACTTACAACCAAAGTTAGGTGTTAACATAAGACCAACAATTGTTAGTCATACTCATGATCAAGAAAGGAACTATGGAAGGGAGATGGTTATAGACCTACTGTATGACACGGCAAGAGGTCAATATATATCATAATGTTTCGCACAAAATGTTTCCGTTCGGAATAGAATTGCTTCTATCCTTTCATTCTCTTGAAAACAGAGATAAGGGTTAGGGCTAGGAGGAATACTTGTTGAATGTTGGGAAGGTGTGCGCATACCATAGAGAGATCAGATCGATTGTGAAGAACTCCTTTTTGTCTGGGAAGGACTACCTGTAAATAAGAATGCAAGACCACCAGATTTTAGTTAGACAATAAATGAGGGAACTGCCTTGGGCCCAGGAAATATTAGACTTCCTTTCGAAGGTGGTCAGTTCCCTTTTAATACAAATTAATGCAAATGATAATAAAGAAGCTATTGCGAAATCACGATTTAGGTACCTCGTTACAAAGCAATAGAGACTAAACTACCAATAATAAAACGTCATGTTGTTTGTTTGGTCACTAGTTATTGATATGTTCAGAGTCAAGTTACAGGGATAGACCAGACTGGATCTGAGGTTGTTAGGAGACAAATAGGTGAGAGGAAGGTTTTGGTATAAGTCACGGTGGCCCGATGCCGATCCTTCGGATAACTAACATTGTTAGAGAACCACTACTGGTAGGGGATAACCGACACCGGTAGGGTCAGTAATCTAGGTGCTTCTGGATAGAGGTTGGTTGTAGGGTGATTGTGGGGTTTTTAAGACTGGTGGATGGTTGAGGGGAATAGTGAGATGATGGGGAAGACTCAGAGAGTGATAAAACTATCTTCTAGGAAATACAAGGATGTATGGATGAAGGTTAAGTGCAGGGTGCTGGCAGGTGGTAGATCTAGGAGTGAGCTTATAATTACTATCAATCAAAAGTTCAAGAAATGGTGCTTAGAAACATACAAGACACTACTTACTCATTCTTGATGAAGATTCGAGTCAAAGGAATGTGGTAGTGGCAATAAGGCTCATTTGGGATGATCCGGTATTGGAAAGTGGTGATGAAGCTATCCTCGGTCTTTTCCAATGCTTGAGCGAGGTGATAGTGATCCAGTTGCTCGATTCAGATCTTCGTCTCGATGCTCTTCGCTGCGACCTCTTCTCTTTTCTTCACTTGTCCCTATCTTGCAAATGAATTCGGATCCTTGTTTTTGGTTGGGGAGGTCATTTATAGGGAACCGATGGCGATTGCTAAGCGGCGCTTGACCGGCAGCGTAGGGACCACGCGTCGGTTAGGTCAAAGTTGGCTATTTTAGTAAAACCACCAACCTTACCTCCTTTTCTCTGAGGGATCGAGTTGTGGGCTTGGTCAAGTCATTATTAGGTTCGTTTTGATGCGGGTGAGGGGTGATGAGTCATGGGTGTGGGTTTAGACCAAGTTATAGGTCTTAATTAAGTTAGTTTAGGGTTAGGGCTAGGTCATGGTGAGGTGGTGAGGTGAGGTGGCAGGATTAGAGATGTGGATTTATTAATTATAAGGTAATTAATAAATCATTAGGTGTGTAAGGTTCAGGTGATGAGGTAGGGTTAGGCTGCGGGACGAGATACGGGGTACAGGGCGTTGTAAGACCCAAATTTGGTGTCTACATTTTCCCCTTGTTGTCGTGTAGCTTGTATGTTAAAGCTGCACTGACAATAATAAGAAGTGGTTGCCCTAGTTAAGGGTATATGTAATCCCCCTCAAATCTATCACAGATTGAGGTGACGTGAAATCGGGGATAGGGTTGATAAAGGGTGAATGATGATGAGATGATGATGAGATGGTGGGGTAAGTTCAAGGGGGCGGACATCGTTAAAATGTAGTAGTGCGACCGGGTACATGGTTTGAAGAGAAAACAAGCAATTCATAGGCAAAGGTTGATAGTTTATCCAAACAATGTTGATATAATCTTGGTATCCAAGGCATAGGAAGTAGCTCCAAGGGATATAACGGGTAAGGTCTTTGGAACATTTAGGCATGTTCAAAGCGATTGCCAAATGGTTGGTTTGGTTGAGATAAACGTCACGGTCTCGGTCTAGGTAAAGCTGGTCGGTGATCATGGTAGGCCCCAACTATCGATTAAGAAATCATGCTTGATATGTATTGTATTTTCTTTAAGAAATCATGCTTGATATCGGTATCTTGGTAGTCGAATATGATTGGACTCTTTTATTTCTTTCATTTTGTATCTGAGTTTAATCTTATCTCGGAATGAATTACAGAGTTACCCTTCTATAATACCTAGCCTTGGATCAGTTGAATTGATCCAAGTATTGCTTTAAGTTTGTTCGTGATGAATTAAAATTACAGACCTTGAACAGGTTGCAAGGTCTAGAAGCATTGAATAAGCTAGTCCGGAGTATGACTCAGGTTGATCATGTGAAATGGATTGGTTCCCGATATCGAAGTATATCTGGAGGGTCTCAATCGTGGACCAGATAATAATTCGGTTTCATATAATTCTGTAGCCTAAGGCGGAACAGGAGCTAACCCTGTTCGAGAATGTATGTTGTAGGTCTTTTTCTGAGTGTACAGAATGTAGACCTAACTGGAATTATTAATGATTAGTAACCTAAAACTAAACCTAACCTAGGGGTTAGATTAGTGTTAATCTAACCTAGACCTAGGCTAAGAGCTGATGTTCTAAGTTAGTATCTATGTGTAAAGTGGTTAGACTAGGTGTTATCCTAAATTCTAACCTAAGTTACTAACCTAACTAGTGAGCAAGAATGTAAAGGGGCCTATGGAGGGGTGCGAACCATGGGCGGCATTTTCTATGTAATTAAATGCATTGGATAAGTATGAAGACAGGTATTGGCGGAGGTTTTAGAAACGGCTAACCTGAGCCGACGTGGCAGTCGCCAAGAAAAAAATGGTCCGGAGATTTTATTTGTCTCTGCCGCCAATTTTGGCGGTCGGTGGCAGTTGAGTTTAAGCGGGAAAATTGGAGTGAATGCAATTAATGAGCTTGGAAGTCGAGCTCGGAACTCGCGAGAAGGCATGCAAATTGGAAAGTTGTTGGTTTGTTTGGCTTATCGCGAATTTTGGTTTTCCTTCTACCTGTTCACTGGTTCTTCGCACCAGTCTTCTTGGAGTTGCATGGCGAGTATGAGGGTATCTAGCTCTTTTCTCTGGCAAGGAAAGTATATATGTCATGGAGATAGCAAAATCTTGTTGGTCGCTCTAACTTGGAAAAGGAAAAGGAAGTCCGAGCTCTTTCAGTGGTCTGCTTCGGAATTTTGAGCAAAAATCCAGGCATGTTAGGCCCTAACCTTTAAAAATCTTGTTGTCTTTCAAGTGATTTCATTAGAACAACTCTGTTCAAATGACTTATGGAAATAGATGATTTCCTATGGTTGTCTTGTGTGATTTGGTACTGTATCTTTATGCTGTTCGTTTTTCAAATTTAACCCTTAATGGGTGTGTGTTGTACTTCGAACGGTTCACTGTTTTATTGTGCTTTACATTCCGGCGTAAGTTGTGAAACATGTGCTTGAAGGGTATCTTCCTGCTCCGTGAGAACCCGTGCATGCTTCTCTTCTTTGGGTTCGGGATACTGATAAAACTTGTTTATAGAAACTTGTTGATTGTAACTTGTTGATGAGGCTTGTTGTTGATTCTTGTCGGAAGAGGTACTGTTGGACTTCTTTGCAAGTTTGTGGTGGTTATCATTGGTGAAGGATACAGAACCTAGTAGGGCTTCGCTATGGTATTTTAAGTTATTTTGAACGAATAACTTATTGTGTTTCTGTATTTCGTTGCGACCCTTTTTGGAAATTGTGTATTCCTTGCTTTGTGGTTCTGGGTTTCAACCCGTTAGCAGTATGCAATATGTATATATTCATATTTTGTTGTAATCAGAATGACTCTGCGGAGTCGATTGAATGATTTACTTATATTTGGACCTCTGTTCAAGTTAAATATAATTGAATATTGGTAATTGATGAGCCAGTGACTTGAGGGAATAACATGTACTAAGACCTCTGTTATTTGTAAGAATACCTTCGTGTTGCAAGGATTTTATGGTATAGATTCTTTGGGTGTATTTTTACGTTTACATTCTGTGCAAACTTGTGCGAAGAATTGGCAAAGGGTCAGTCGGGTTCCTTGTGTTGAAATCAGTATTTAAATTTGCTTTTGCCTGATTTTTTATGTACACCATTGATTTGCCCAGATGGAATCATTGCAACAATTTGTCTTGCCACTGTTGTTCGGGTTCAGTTGAATTCATGGAAGTTATCCTGTATTTTCTTTTGCCTCAGTTAAAACTTGACTTGGTATACTGTTGTTTTGACATTGTGGGATTTCCTGAGTAATGATTTATATCAAGTAATGCGGCCTTGTATAAATGAATCGTGAATGCTATACGTCTGATTCCGATTGCGTACAGATGTAAATACAGAATGATATGTTTCCTTTCTGTTTTTCCTAGTTGGATGAGGCTGTGTATGTTACGGAATTTGTAGGATAATCTTCGCATAGTCTTATGGAAACATCAAATTGCTTAATGCGATGAAGTTTGTTGTTGGCCGCGATATAATAAAAGTTCTTGATTTCGACCTTGGGTCGAAAAGCCTTACTGTGTTTAGAAGGGACTAGCTTGGGCTATAGGTTTATGTGCGGGATTGTTAGCATGTTAGTCTTTGTTGCAAAACTATCCTGTTTTAAGCTAGACTGAACTAAGCCGTCGACTGCACCTCGACAGCAATGTGGAGAAACCCATCTAGTTTGCCGCTTCTTGTGGAAGGTCTTGTGAGTCTGTTGGTTGATAGTCATCACTATAGGCGTGTTAGCTACTGTACAGAAGCTTTGTTGTGTTCGATTTTTATTTAAACAGTGATTTTTCTTGTGGCTCGTCGGACTTATTCGTATGCATGTAGGATGAAGGCTTTCCATATGAGGAGACGGTACAGTCATGAGCTTGTGTGAAGGGAAATGTGAATGATTTGTTTCTTTCTCTTCTATCATAACAATGCATGTCGATATCTGTTTAACAGTTGGAATTGTTTTTGTATCATATTGATGGAATCACGATTTGTTATGATATTCCTTTTTCTGATGAAAGTAACGATTTGTTCAATATTGCTGATCTTGGATTCAAGATAATTGCTTTGGATACTTTCGTTCTTGATTTCTAATATTTGATGAAATAATTGAGAAGTGTTTAAGACTATTTTGTAACGATGATAGAGTTACACATTTGTAGCCATTTTTGTATTTCAAAAGGCATAGTCTGAATATGTTTATTTGTTTGGAGAATTGATCTCATTTAAACAGGGTGTTTAATGAAAACAATTGATGGATTGCAATTGTTTTAAAAGTTAGTGCTTATCATGCTCAGTTCATCGAACTGACTCATGTTGACTATTTTTGCAGATGGTTGCCGTAAGTGGTAAAAGCAATGCAGATCTGACCGGATGATCAGATTGTTTAATTTGATTTATAATGAATTACAGCTTGATTTTCTAAATGTACTAAATGTGGAAAGATGTTTCTTTTCCGTTGAGCATTGTATCAAGTATGCTGAATGCCTAAAATGTATTTGTATAGTTCTGAAAGGAATGGAAATAAGTATTTGTTACTTATGTGTTGTATTCTTAATTCTGATAGTTGACCTTCTGCGGTTTATATACCAGAGTGGCAATGTTATCTTGTGTAATTTGGATGCTTTTGTGATTGTCAATGAAAGCTTATAAGAAAATGTGATTGAATTCTTATGAGTGTTTAGTAGTTCTAATTTGTTCTATCGAAAGCTAAATTGAAATTTAAATCATTGTCTTTCTAAAAGATAGGGCTAAAATGAACTTAAGCAGAACGCTAATCAAGCTGAATTAAATTACTAATCCCTAGTCCTGAGCATGACAGGACAACATTAAATTGGATTCTTAACCATTTATATCTTGATGCTAATAAGAATGATATAAATTCAGTTAAGAGAACTGATATAAATCTAATGGGGTTCAGATGACAATCTCATGTGAAGATTATGAGATATTGTCCAATTCTGTTGTTTTAGAATCATGTATATTCTAATAACTCCTTGATGAGATCTTGACCTTATTACCTCTACCATGTAATGGGTTTTATTGAGGAAGGTCATCTTAAGACGAAGAATCCAGGGATCGGGAAAGGCTAACCTTAGGGGAAAGTCTTTAATGTAATTTAAAACTCAACGTGCGTAACGCATATTATTAAGTAAATCTTTTCGAGGCGGATTTAAAGGTTGACGGCACAAGTCAACTGCAGGGCTGTACCTCCGAGAAGATTAGGATCTTCTCGAAGTTACAACAATGCAGGTGACTTATGACGACACCCTTTGCATTGATCGCTAAGATTTACACTTTGATCTCGAACGAGTTACTCAGGGACCGATTAGGAAGGTGGTCATGTTATAAGGCTGCCTAGGAGATTCGGGGTATCATGACACACTGGTTTAACTGCAGGGTTAAACCAGTATGTCATCGTATCCCTAATCCTCGTGGGCATCCATATAACATTATCACCTTGATAATCTGTCTCCGAGTGATTAAGTTGTGATAGGAAGGACTGACAGAAGTCGGTATAAGACATTCTATATAACATAAGAATGGGGTGAAGGGCGTATTCCAGATTGACGAGTATGCCGTTAAGGAATACGAGACATAAACAGTATGTTTCAAATCTTTGGCCAAAGTATCGCAAGTTGCTGATTGCGTTGTCCTAATTCACCTAGTCTAAGGGATGAGATGCCGATGAATAATGGTAACAATTATTCAGTTAGGTTCCTTGGACAGAGCATTCTGAATCCCAGAGTAGGGAAGAGAACCGCAAGAGTGAAGTGTTAAATAAAAACGCCAACTCTTATTACTCATGAATAGATCGGTAGATTACCGAGTCATGGAATGAATAGATCGGAGGTACTCCGAGTCATTACAGCTGCATATGGTTGTCTGTTATAAGAATGGTTATTTGATTTGTGAGTTCTAAATTATGTATTTAGAACCAGGATGTAATTATCAAAAAAAAAAAAATTCACTTGTTCTAAGGTATAAATTGAGGATGTTACATCTTGGTATCAGAGCTGAAGGTTGCAGCTCTTGGACCTATTGTGTCCATAATCTGATAAAAACCTGAATTTTCTTGTAACAGAAAATGGTTAGAACAAGGGGGAACGTTGCGAGTAATGCTCCACCTGAAGGAGGAGCGGCAACAACCCAGAAACTTGATGAGATCCTTGCTGCCCTGTTGGACACAAGAGATCGCTTAGCTGTACTTGAACAACAGGTGATGGGAAATGAGGAGGATGAAGAAGCTGATAATAATAATCAGCAACCTCCTGAGGACAACCCCGACATGGGTGTTGATGTTAATGCTGGGAATGCACCTGTCCAACCAGAAAACAAAAAGGCCAGATTGGCAGCAGAACTCACTAATGATATAAAAAGGATAAGTCCACCTAAGTATGATGGCACCACATTAGGAGATGGAGCTGAGAACTGGCTCAGTGAAATGGAGAAGTACTTTGCAATAAGGAACTTCTCAGAGGAAACCAAAGCTATTTGGGGAGCCTATCAGCTTTCCCACGAAGCATCTTCGTGGTGGGATAGCCGTAAAAAGCTGAACTAAACATTGATGAGACCAATATTACTTGGGATCAATTTAAAGGCTATTTTAGGCAACGTTGGCTGCCACAACTTTTCTATGATCAGAAAATGACAGAATTTCAGAACTTAGCTCAAGGGAAGCTAACGGTAACTGAATACTGGGAGCGGTTTACAAAACTCCTCAAGTATGTACCGCAGTATCAAACTGACGAGAAGTTCAGAATACGGAAATTCATCATGGGATTGAATCCCATGATAGGGGGAGAGGTCGATGTTCACAGTCCAACCACTATGGAAGGAGTTGTTGAAAAGGCCATAAGGCAAGAACAGAAATTAAAGGCTATTTCTGCTCATAAAGAGGAAGTGCGGAAGAAGACTGCAAACCCTTCTTCAACCTCTCTTGCACCTAGAAAAGGACCATGGAAAAAGTTTGGAAACAAGAGTAAGTTTCCAGGAGATAACAATAAGAAAGCAGTAGTAAATAAGCCTGCTGGAAATGTAAGGGATAATTTTGTTAAAAATTATAATAATGGGCAGAAGCCCTATGGAGGACAACGTGACAATTACAAAACTGGAGGCAACTTTGAGCCTAAAAAGGGACCTGTAGGAGGCTGCTACAATTGTGGCAAAGATCACTACGCAAATCAGTGCCCTTTGAAGAAGGATGATCGTAATCAGCAGCATAAGATACATGCTGCAGTAGCGGACAAGCAAGCTGAAAAGCAAGTGACACCTATAGAAGTTCCGGGTAAGTTATTCGGCATACCTGTCACTATTCTTTTTGATACAGGAGCTACTGAATGTTTTATATCTAATAAACTTGCTTCTAAACTTAAAAGAAAAGCTGGAAAAATGGATAAATCTTGGACTGTACAGTATGGTAATAATTCTGTTCATACAGTGAGTATGTGTCTTTTTGGGGCAATCCTTGACTTACCTAATTTTTCCACGGAAGTTGATCTCTATGTTGCACCTTTAGGATCGTATGACATTGTTATCGGTGTCAATTGGTTAGCTGACCATAAAGCAAAGGTAGACTGCTATGAAAAGAACATAAAATGTTTAGATGATCAGCTGGAATCAGCAGAGATTCAAGGTGTGAAACGGGAAATTTCAGTTAGAAAACTGTCAGCTATGCAGCTTAAAAAGGCTAAAAATAAAGGATGCACCCTTTATGCGGTAAAGATATCTGAATCTTCAGAAGAAGATGATGATTTCATGAAACAATTCCCTCTGTTACAAAGTTTCAGGGATGTTTTTCCTGAGGAATTACCAGGGTTACCACCCAAGAGAGAATTTGACTTCACCATTGAAATCAAGCCAGGGACCAGAACCTATATCCAAAGCGCCTTATCGGATGACTACTACAGAGTTAGTCGAGCTTAAGGCACAGTTGCAAGAGCTTTTGTCTAAAGGTTTGATCAGACCAAGTGTTTCACCTTGGGGAGCGCCTGTAATATTTGTGAAAAAGAAGGATGGAACACTAAGGCTGTGTATTGATTATCGGATGTTGAACAAAGCAACAGTCAAGAACCGATATCCACTTCCTAGGATCGATGATCTGTTTGATCAGATGCGTGGAGCAGCGGTTTATTCTAAGATAGACCTTCGATCTGGTTATCATCAGTTAAGGATTAGAGAGGAAGACATTCATAAAATAGCTTTCCGAACAAGGTACGGACATTATGAATTCACAGTTCTACCCTTTGGATTAACTAATGCACCCGCAGCCTTTATGAATTTAATGAACAATATTTTTCAAGAATACCTGGACAAGTTTGTACTTGTATTCTTGGACGATATTCTCATTTATTCCAAAAGCGTTGAGGAGCACAATGAGCATTTGAAGATAGTTTTGGGAATTTTGAGAAAAAGAAAGTTGTATGGTAAGTTATCCAAATGTTCTTTCTTTGATTCAGAAGTTCACTATTTGGGTCATGTCATAAGTAAAGAAGGAATTGCTGTAGATCCTTCAAAAATAGTGGCAATAATCGAGTGGCTCGCACTAAAGAATGTGCATGAAGTAAGAAGCTTCATGGGTCTTGCTGGTTACTATAGAAAATTTGTAAAGGATTTTTCCAAAGTAGCTGCACCAATAACTTCATTGCAAAAGAAGGATAAGAAATTCATGTGGAATGACAAGTGCGAAGCGGCTTTCAAAAGTCTGAAAGACCAGCTGACTTCTGCACCTATATTAGCTGTACCAGACCCCAATGGGAGTTTTACTGTTGTAACGGATGCTTCTGGGGAAGGCCTTGGAGGTGTTTTGCTACAAAATGATCAGGTCATAGCATATGAAAGTAGAAAACTTAAGATACATGAGCTGAATTATGCCCCTCATGATTTGGAACTTGCTGCCATTGTTCATGCACTTCAAGTCTGGAGACACTACTTACTTGGGAAACCTTTTGAGTTGAAAACTGATCACTTAGGACTGAAATATATTTTTACTCAGCCCAATCTGAATGCCAGACAGAGAAGATGGTTAGAATTTTTATCACAATATGACTTTGATATTAGCTATATCAAAGGAAAGGAGAATAGGGTAGCTGATGCTCTAAGTCGTAGGAGGCACATTTCTGCTCTTATAACATTAAGAACTCAGTTTAAAGACGAGGTAAAAAGTGCCTCAGAATTAGATGTATACTTTCAAAGCAAGTAAAAGCGCGTGCTACTTGCTGCGAAACCAAAGGATATAAGGTATAAAGGTTTTCATTTTGATAATGAAGGAATCTTGCGTTATGAAAATAGGTATATGTACCTATCTTTGAACGATTTGAGAAAGAAGTTGTTAGTTGAATTTCATAATTCACCTTTCTCTGACACCCGTGTATCACAAAAATGCTTGCTGATTTAAAACAACAATACTTTTGGAAAGGTATGAAAAAGGATGTAATTAATTTTGTGACTCATTGTGCGAATGTCAGCGGTGAAGGCGTAACATATGCACCTACTTTGGATTGTTATATCCTCATAGCATACCGCAAGATACAAAATGGCAAGTAATAACCATGGATTTTGTACAAGGACTACCCATGTCCAGGAATAAACATGATGTTATCCTGGTAGTTGTAGATAAACTGACCAAGGTAGCTCATTTCATCGCTGGAAATCTAAAGGATGATTCACCAGTGCTGGCCAAAAGATTCGTGCACGAAATTTTCAGATTGCATGGTGTACCAGAATTGATTATATCTGACAGGGATCCTAGAATGACGTCAAGGTTTTGGCAAACGCTTAACGCAGCCCTTGGAACGAAACTAAACTTCAGTTCTGCATATCATCCGGAAACGGATGGACAAACTGAGAGGGTAAATCAAGTGTTGGAGGACATGTTGCGAATGTACTGTATGGATCAACAGTATAAATGGGAGGAGTATCTTCCATTAGTTGAGTTCGCATACAACAATACTTATCACTCATCTCTTAAAATGGCACCATTTGAAGCACTTTATGGAAGAAAGTGCAGAACTCCTGTTAGTTGGGACAGTGTTGAGGATAGAGTGGTAATTGGACCAGAAATTCTCACTGAAATGGAACAGCAAGTTAAGCTGATTCGCGAATGACTAAAGGAAGCAGCGGATAGACAGAAGAGCTATGCTGACCTTAAGCGGGTTGATAGAAGGTTTGAGCTTGGTGATAAGGTTTTTCTTCGTGTTAAACCTAGAAAGAGTTCAATAACTTTTGGCAAGGCTGCCAAGTTGTCACCTCGATTCGTGGGACCTTTCGAAATTGTCGAAATAATCAATCCTGTAGCTTATCGTTTAGCATTGCCACCTGCTTTATCTCGCATGCATGATGTTTTCCATATTTCTTTGCTTAAGAAATACGTTTCAGATCTGTCACATGTTTTAAATTGGAATTCCTTGCAGGTCCAAGACCCAGGAATAATCGTGGTTAAACCCACACGAGTGCTGGAAACTCACCAATTGCATTTAAGAAATCGTGAAATACAACAATGTAAGGTCCAGTGGGACCAGTTTAACGAAGAAAGTGCAACTTGGGAAAACCTGGAAGAGATGAAAATGGCTTTTCCTTCTCTTTTTCAACAGAATGAAATCTGTTGACAAAACATTCTTTTAAGAACTTTTTTTTTTTTTTTTTGAATTTATGGAAGCCAGATGAAGGCAAACATTATTCAGGTTGAATAAAATGTGTTGTGACATTGATTTCTGGAACTATTCAAATATGAAATAGTCACATTATTTGTGTACTGATACATTGATTGACCTGAAGGTTAATTGAATATGTAATCATCGGGACGATGAATCTTTTAGGAGGGAAGCATGTAACACCCTGAACTGTTGTTACTTCCTCCTGAGCATACAAGTGTTGATATGTGATTTCTTGTAAAAGGATGTGTTCCTCGATTAAGAAATCATGCTTGATATGTACTGTATTTTCTTTGCAGATTACAGATCTTGACTGAGTCGGAATATGATTGGACTCTTTTATTTCTTTCATTTTGTATCTGAGTTTAATCTTATCTCGGAATGAATTACAGAGTTACCCTTCTATAATACCTAGCCTTGGATCAGTTGAATTGATCCAAGTATTGCTTTAAGTTTGTTCGTGATGAATTAAAATTACAGACCTTGAACAGGTTGCAAGGTCTAGAAGCATTGAATAAGCTAGTCCGGAGTATGACTCAGGTTGATCATGTGAAATGGATTGGTTCCCGATATCGAAGTATATCTGGAAGGTCTCAATCGTGGACCGAGATAATAATTTGGTTTCATATAATTCTCAGCCTAAGGCGGAAAAGGAGCTAACCTGTTCGAGAATGTATGTTGTAGGTCTTTTTCTGAGTGTACAGAATGTAGACCTAACTGGAATTATTAATGATTAGTAACCTAAAACTAAACCTAACCTAGGGGTTAGATTAGTGTTAATCTAACCTAGACCTAGGCTAAGAGCTGATGTTCTAAGTTAGTATCTATGTGTAAAGTGGTTAGACTAGGTGTTATCCTAAATTCTAACCTAAGTTACTAACCTAACTAGTGAGCAAGAATGTAAAGGGGCCTATGGAGGGGTGCGAACCATGGGCGGCATTTTCTATGTAATTAAATGCATTGGATAAGTATGAAGACAGGTATTGGCGGAGGTTTTAGAAACGGCTAACCTGAGCCGACGTGGCAGGTCGCCAAGACTGAAAATGGTCTGGAGATTTTATTTGTCTGTCGCCAATTTTGGCGGTCGGTGGCAGTTGAGTTTAAGCGGGAAAATTGGAGTGAATGCAATTAATGAGCTTGGAAGTCGAGCTCGGAACTCGCGAGAAGGCATGCAAATTGGAAAGTTGTTGGTTTGTTTGGCTTATCGCGAATTTCGGTTTTCCTTCTGCCTGTTCACTGGTTCTTCGCACCAGTCTTCTTGGAGTTGCATGGCGAGTATGAGGGTATCTAGCTCTTTTCTCTGGCAAGGAAAGTATATATGTCATGGAGATAGCAAAATCTTGTTGGTCGCTCTAACTTGGAAAAGGAAAAGGAAGTCCGAGCTCTTTCAGTGGTCTGCTTCGGAATTTTGAGCAAAAATCCAGGCATGTTAGGCCCTAACCTTTAAAAATCTTGTTGTCTTTCAAGTGATTTCATTAGAACAACTCTGTTCAAATGACTTATGGAAATAGATGATTTCCTATGGTTGTCTTGTGTGATTTGGTACTGTATCTTTATGCTGTTCGTTTTTCAAATTTAACCCTTAATGGGTGTGTGATGTATTTCGAACTGTTCTCTATTTTATTGTGCTTCACATTCCGGCGTAAGTTTGTGTAACATGTGCTTGAAGGGTATCTTCCGGCTCCGTGAGAACCCGTGCATGCTTCTCTTGCTGGGTTCAGGATACAGAAACTTGTTGATAGAAACTTGTTGATTGAAACTTGTTGATGAGGCTTGTTGTTGATTCTTGTCGGAAAAGATACTGTTGGACTTTTGTGTGAATGTTCAGTCTTATTGGACTTCTTTGCAAGTTTGTGGTGGTTATCATTGGTGAAGGTTACAGAACCTAGTAGGGCTTCGCTATGGTATTTTAAGTTATTTTGAACGAATAACTTATTGTGTTTCAGTATTTCATTGCGCCCTTTTTGGAAATTGTGTATTCCTTGCTTTGTGGTTATGGGTTTCAACCCGTTATCAGTATGCAATATGTATATATTCATATTTTGTTGTAATCAGAACGACTCTGTGGAGTCGATTGAATGATTTACTTATATTTGGACCTCTGTTCAAGTTAAATATAATTGAATATTGGTAATTGATGAGCCAGTGACTTGAGGGAATAACATGTACTAAGACCTCTGTTATTTGTAAGAATACCTTCGTGTTGCAAGGATTTTATGGTACAGATTCTTTGGGTGTATTTTTACGTTTACATTCTGTGCAAACTTGTGCGAAGAATTGGCAAAGGGTCAGTCGGGTTCCTTGTGTTGAAATCAGTATTTAAATTTGCTTTTGCCTGATTTTTTATGTACACCATTGATTTGCCCAGATGGAATCATTGCAACAATTTGTCTTGCCACTGTTGTTCGGGTTCAGTTGAATTCGTGGAAGTTATCCTGTATTTTCTTTTGCCTCAGTTAAAACTTGACTTGGTATACTGTTGTTTTGACATTGTGGGATTTCCTGAGTAATGATTTATATCAAGTAATGCGGCCTTGTATAAATGAATCGTGAATGCTATACGTCTGATTCCGATTGCGATTGCGTACAGATGTAAATACAGAATGATATGTTTCCTTTCTATTTTTCCTAGTTGGATGAGGCTGTGTATGTTACGGAATTTGTAGGATAATCTTCGCATAGTCTTATGGAAACATCAAATTGCTTAATGCGATGAAGTTTGTTGTTGGCCGCGATATAATAAAAGTTCTTGATTTCGACCTTGGGTCGAAAAGCCTTACTGTGTTTAGAAGGGACTAGCTTGGGCTATAGGTTTATGTGCGGGATTGTTAGCATGTTAGTCTTTGTTGCAAAACTATCCTGTTTTAAGCTAGACTGAACTAAGCCGTCGACTGCACCTCGACAGGCAATGTGGAGAAACCCATCTAGTTTGCCGCTTCTTGTGGAAGGTCTTGTGAGTCTGTTGGTTGATAGTCATCACTATAGGCGTGTTAGCTACTGTACAGAAGCTTTGCTGTGTTCGATTTTTATTTAAACAGTGATTTTTCTTGTGGCTCGTCGGACTTATTCGTATGCATGTAGGATGAAGGCTTTCCATATGAGGAGACGGTACAGTCATGAGCTTGTGTGAAGGGAAATGTGAATGATTTGTTTCTTTCTCTTCTATCATAACAATGCATGTCGATATCTGTTTAACAGTTGGAATTGTTTTTGTATCATATTGATGGAATCACGATTTGTTATGATATTCCTTTTTCTGATGAAAGTAACGATTTGTTCAATATTGCTGATCTTGGATTCAAGATAATTGCTTTGGATACTTTCGTTCTTGATTTCTAATATTTGATGAAATAATTGAGAAGTGTTTAAGACTATTTTGTAACGATGATAGAGTTACACATTTGTAGCCATTTTTGTATTTCAAAAGGCATAGTCTGAATATGTTTATTTGTTTGGAGAATTGATCTCATTTAAACAGGGTGTTTAATGAAAACAATTGACGGATTGCAATTGTTTTAAAAGTTAGTGCTTATCATGCTCAGTTCATCGAACTGACTCATGTTGACTATTTTTGCAGATGGTTGCCGTAAGTGGTAAAAGCAATGCAGATCTGACCGGATGATCAGATTGTTTAATTTGATTTATAATGAATTACAGCTTGATTTTCTAAATGTACTAAATGTGGAAAGATGTTTCTTTTCCGTTGAGCATTGTATCAAGTATGCTGAATGCCTAAAATGTATTTGTATAGTTCTGAAAGGAATGGAAATAAGTATTTGTTACTTATGTGTTGTATTCTTAATTCTGATAGTTGACCTTCTGCGGTTTATATACCAGAGTGGCAATGTTATCTTGTGTAATTTGGATGCTTTTGTGATTGTCAATGAAAGCTTATAAGAAAATGTGATTGAATTCTTATGAGTGTTTAGTAGTTCTAATTTGTTCTATCGAAAGCTAAATTGAAATTTAAATCATTGTCTTTCTAAAAGATAGGGCTAAAATGAACTTAAGCAGAACGCTAATCAAGCTGAATTAAATTACTAATCCTAGTCCCGAGCATGACAGGACAACATTAAATTGGATTCTTAACCATTTATATCTTGATGCTAATAAGAATGATATAAATTCAGATTAAGAGAACTGATATAAATCTAATGGGGTTCGAGATGACAATCTCATGTGAAGATTATGAGATATTGTCCAATTCTGTTGTTTTAGAATCATGTATATTCTAATAACTCCTTGATGAGATCTTGACCTTATTACCTCTACCATGTAATGGGTTTTATTGAGGAAGGTCGTCTTAAGACAAAGAATCTAGGGATTGAGAAAGGCTAACCTTAGGGGAAAGTCTTTAATGTAATTTAAAACTCAACGTGCGTAACGCATATTATTAAGTAAATCTTTTCGAGGCGGATTTAAAGGTTGACGGCACAAGTCAACTGCAGGGTTGTACCTCCGAGAAGATTAGGATCTTCTCGAAGTTACAACAATGCAGGTGACTTATGACGACACCCTTTGCATTGATCGCTAAGATTTACACTTTGATCTCGAACGAGTTACTCGGGACCGATTAGGAAGGTGGTCATGTTATAAGGCTGCTAGGAGATTCGGGGTATCATGACACCTTTGGTTTAACTGTAGGGTTAAACCGGTATGTCATCGTATCCCTAATCCTCGTGGGCATCCATATAACATTATCACCTTGATAATATGTCTCCGAGTGATTAAGTTGTGATAGGAAGGACGACGAAGTCGGTATAAGACATTCTATATAACATAAGAATGGGGTGAAGGGCGTATTCAGTTGTGAGTATGCCGTTAAGGAATATGAGACATAAACAGTATGTTTCAAATCTTTGGCCAAAGTATCGCAAGCTGCTGATTGCGTTGTCCTAATTCACCTAGTCTAAGGGATGAGATGCCGATGAATAATGGTAACAATTATTCAGTTAGGTTCCTTAGACAGAGCATTACGAATCCCGAGTAGGGAAGAGAACCGAAGAGTGAAGTGTTAAATAAAACACCAACTCTTATTACTCATGAATAGATCGGTAGATTACCGAGTCATGGAATGAATAGACCGGAGGTACTTCAAGTCATTATAGCTGCATATGGTTGTCTATTATAAGAATGGTTATTTGATTTGTGAGTTCTAAATTATGTATTTAGAACCAGGATGCAATTATCAAAAAAAAATAAAAAAATTCACTTGTTCTAAGGTATAAATTGAGGATGTTACACAGAGTTTGATTGGTTGAGGACCTGCTAAGAGAGATTTGGAGCTATGGCAAAACCTAGAGGAGTAGGAGGTGCTGGAGGAGTTGGACCACCACCATGATGACGTGTAGTCATGCCGGTGAGGCTCAACTCCCTGTTTGCGTGAAGTTAAAACATTTAGCTAGGATTTGGGTTTTGGGGTAGGAATCCAAAATTTAATAAAATAATGAATAAATGAAGGTAAATCGTAAAATGGAGTGGGTAGGTATGTTAGGTAGGCCAAAATGGCAGGGTGGGTAAGTTTTTAGGTAATTCTTGTGGGTAGATGGGTAGAAATAGAAAAAAAGGGGATTTGGGGGCCGTTGTTGGTCCGGCCCCGAAATCCCACAGTGACCGATGTCGGTCACTAGGCGACCGGCATCGGTCACAAAATAATTGTATAGATTACTTGTGTTATAGACCGACATCGGTACATACAATGTGGTTGGGGACCGATGGCGGTCGAGGGTGACCGGTACCGGTCACCATGGGTAGAAGTTAGGGTTGTGAAATTTGTGGTGTTCGTTTGTTGTAGGCGGGTAGGATAGAGTTTTTTTTTTTTTTGGGGTGAAGGGGGAGAAGGTAGAGTTGCTGGTAAAGGTTATTGGGGTGGGGGTAATCGAGTGGTTGGGGGCCGGTTCGGGTAGGATAGATTAAGTGTTGTGTATGAAGTAGGAGGTGTTAAATTGGCGGGGTATGGTTAGAGGGTGAGAGTAGAGCGGGGCGGTTGGTAGGGTGTGAGATAGGTAAAGGGGATATTGTAGATGTATAGGGTAAGATAGGTGGGTGTAGATGTGTGTATAGAGTCGGGTTGTGGTTGGGTGGGTGAGTGGGTATAGAGGGTGAAGGTAGTTTGTTTTATAAAGGTAGGCCTAATGGAGTGGGTTATTTCTACGAGCACGCCCGACGGATTGACGATCACGAGATAGGATGTTGCCTCTATTAGGGTGATGTGGCCAAATGTGGCATGCCCGCACGCAGGTCGATCATGCGGGAGGTGCGACTTAGCGAGTCCGAGAGATATAGGGTTGTGGATGAGGACCACACCACATGGTTACCCTCATCGAGAGATGGGATCCGTAACTAATGTCTTTCATCTCCCTACGGGAGAGATGATGGTCACATCGGAGGATGTGTATCGCATCTTGAGACTACCGATCATAGGTGAGGTGGTGTTCCAGTGGATGCGAGACAACGATGGATAGCATCCTCACAGAGATATTAGGGATGCAGCCCCATTGATTATGTACCGTAGTGCAAGCATTTTCTACGGTGATATGTATCGCACACATCGACAGAGACACGGCTTGCCGTGCGATGATGATTGGCATCACTGCTTCGCCCTCCTGGACTCGAGAGGGAGGTCGCTTCCCACGGGCACCGATGGGAGTACTTTGCATGAGATTGTGGAGGAGCACACCCATTAGCGCATGGGCACCAAGTGTATTTAGTGCAGCTATCTGAGAGCTACTGGGCTATCGCCGTATGAGGTGATTCGGGATATGTTTGACATTCTTGCTACTGATCTTTGGCCATGAGCACATTGTGTGTTTATGACCTGTAGGGCTACTCTGCGGCCGAGGCCGCGAGGTAGTGTATCGGTATGGGTTTCGAGAGGTGGTTGGGGGTCGTGGTCTAGCCACGAGTGGTTATGTGCGGGTGGGATGTCACGTACTACGGGCATATGTTAGAGGGCCCGACCGCACTAGATATTATATGGAGGCCATCCCGAGGCCATCGGCTGCGAGGCGGAGCGCAAGCATAGCTACGATGGATCTAGTATATCTTTTGGATAGTGGGACGGAGACCCGAAGAGCATGAGCGATTCCCTAGAGAGGGTACGCCGATAGTTGGGCCTCTCTGCGAGATGAGCCACCTCCATTCCCACAGTATCGGAGGCGGATGTAGAGGCACCATTACACATTGCCACCGCAGCCATGTGACCCGATCAGGTAGC
Source organism: Taxus wallichiana var. yunnanensis (assembly GCA_018340775.1). Taxonomy (NCBI): domain Eukaryota; kingdom Viridiplantae; phylum Streptophyta; class Pinopsida; order Cupressales; family Taxaceae; genus Taxus; species Taxus wallichiana. The sequence continues at coordinate 807,766,956 of CM031238.1, read as the reverse complement.
AGAGAGGCTGGCCGATGATCTGATGGATGATCTGCAGGTAGCGAGTTCATTTTTGGTGTGGTAGGCGGGCAAAGGGCAATCATGAGAGCACGACCCGCATTGACCAGATTGGCACTACTATTATAGCGAGAGGATCGTCTCTTGGGCCGGATGCGGTTATTACGAGGCGGCTTGCTTGCTGCTACAGCACAAATTGGGAGTGCTACAGTGCGAGCACAAAGCAGCCTGACAAACCATAGAAATGGCACAACCACAGCACGAGCACGAGGCACGAAACCTGATAGGCACGGATAGCCAGCCTGAGCATGCACGTAGGTGTATGAGCACGAGCACCACTCACTTCTAGTAGGATCCGAGGACCAGGCCACTAGCCATGGTGGCATGGGCCCGATATATGGAGGTGAGAGGAGGCCTCGATATTATCGGGACATGCTAGATGGTACTGCAGTGCCGACTATCAGCCATATGCGGCTCATAGGGTGGAGACATCCCGAGTCACGAGTCACGAGGGGCCTGACCATGCCAATGGGTCAATGAGATGGGTAGGAGGCGAGATCCGGCACGAGGGCCAGGAGACGAGGCGAGGAGGGGAGAGAGGCTGAGGCACCCCAAGAGCGAGAGATGGGTTTATAGAGGATTTGTTGATAGAGACACCGATCTGCGAACCAGTGTGTATATAGAGGCTGCGTGCCCAAAGAAGATTTATTTATTCATCTTGTTGTATATACCCGGCCACTGAGAGTAGTACATTTTGTATAGTGGATACCGGCCTGCGAGCCGAGTATTTTTTTGACATGAGAGACCGGCTGGGCCGAGTCATGATTTTGGCAGCGAGAGCAGTGGCTTGCGTGCGAATTTTTATTTTTAGATCACGAGGCCCCATGTAGGGCAATTTGTATATGTTGACATTGATTTGATGATGATATATAGATGAGTTTGCTCCACATGGTGTGTAAATTTTGATTTGATGCATGTATTAGAATGTTTCATGTGTTTTGTCAATGGTATTAAATTTGATGTATATATAGATGATGTTGATGAAGTTTGGTATATGTGTTGATGGTATTACGATGATAGATATTGATAACTATGTCGTTATGCGAGGAAAAGAGCGGCGTCACCAAAAATTTGCAAAAAACAAAGAAATGGCCTAAAATAACCAAAGAGAGAGAGGTGACCGATATCGGTTAGGTAACCGATGTCGGTAGTCATTTGACCGATACCGGTTAGGTAGGCCGATATCGGTTATGCTAAAATGAGCTTTTCTAAAAATAGAAAAGCTTGGGAGGCAACTTAAGTTCTTATTTTTAGAGTCATGCGTCATTCGACCGATACCGGTTAGGTAACCGATATCGGTTATGCTAAAAAGAGCTTTTCTAAAAATAGAAAAGCTTGGGAGGTAACTTAAGTTCTTATTTTTAGAGTCATGCAACAAGTTAAATATGAGAATGTGATGCTGTGGATGGCTTATACAGGTAATTGCATGAGAGAATTGAGTGATAAGGAGGAAAGAGACAGGTAAAGTAATCGTGGGCTTAGATTAAGAAGGCAGAAAGGCAAATTATATTGAAGAGGGTGGTGAACATGGCTGAACAAGGAGAAGCATCCAGCAGGCAGAGAAGAGAGAGAAGACAGGTTCCACCGCAAGCTACTGCATCCCAAGAGGTATAAGTTTTGGTTGGAATTCAATTCTTGCATGTTTATGAATAGGATGAGAGAAGGTAAGTGGGTAGAGATGAAAAAGAAAAGGTGATAGGCAAGGGTTCGGGATGGGGTGAGTGTTATGGGGTAGGTGATCAGGGGTTTCGGGTATGTTTGTAGATAAAGAGAGGGGTAAACGAGCAAATAATTATCGTAGGTGGTGTTTTTAAGCAGGGTGTATAGAATTGTGATGGCGATATCGGTTAGAGATAACCGGTTATCGTAACAGTATCGATTATCTATAACCGATATCGGTTCTTACTGTGTAAAATTCTAGAATGTGATAAAAAACACACAGGGAGTTTTATTTATTGATTTGTTGTTTGTTGATTTGATGTATGCAGGTAGAGGCGGGGTTGAGGATGAATGATAGGGTGCAGCTTTGTTGTCACGGGTCCAAGCGGATGTAACACCAGCTGAGTGGGCATTGATAAACCATGTGGGGTTAAGTGGAATCCGCTATTATTCACGAATCGCATGCAATCATGCTATGTTGCAGGCGTTGATTGAGAGATGGAATCCAGAAAAGAATACCTTCTTTACGCAGCGGGGAGATAGCGGTGATATTAGAAGATGTGTTCCAAATTTTGAGACTCCCAATTACAGGAAGACCAGTGTATGAGGTAGGGCCTAGCGTGGCGCGGGGAGCGATAACAATAGTATTTGGTCCAGCTGCATGAGATTTGACACAACGAGGTTTGACATTCACTTATGGTGTAATGTTTGCAAAGCACACCACGAGGCAACAAGGTTAGGCGATGGTATTGATGATATTAGCGGTGGGGTATTATGCATTACCGAGGGCGGATGGGGAAGATTTCCAAAATCATTGATGTGTATTATTTGGGAAATGATAGAAAGGAGCGTGACTTTCACATGGGCACCCGCATATCTGGCGAGCTATACAGGGGTTTATGGGCCTGCAAGCGAAATCACAGGACTACACTGGATTGTGCATACCTATTACATTGTTGGGCCTATGAGCACATTGTGTGTGTGTGACCAATAGGCCGACCAATCCAGGGAGGAGAGACAGGAGTACAGAGGTTGGGATTCAGACGATGGGTCCAGACAGAGCAAGAGGCGAGATCGAGGCCGTGATAGATGACGTCGAGTATTATAGGTAGATGTGGGAGATGGTGATGATTGTGGATATCCATTGGAGGCCTTACGGGAACTATATGGTGACAGAGAACATAGCTAGAGGATTTGAGGGGTGTAGAGTGATTAAGGTGGATTGCGGGACACAGGCCAGGTGAGTATGAGAGGATTCCTCTAGATCACGTGTGGCGACAATTTGGATTTGTTCAAGATATACCCATGGCTTATAGACCATACATGAGGATTGACACTTTGAGGCATCATTCTCACCTCCTCGGCCGACACCTCCAGAAGGACCCGAGACAAAGCAGGCCGATCGGACGGAAGAGACAACGCGAGGTAATGGATGCGGGAGCGACAGAGAGGCTTATAGATTATGGTGGGTAGCGAGCTGCGAGGTGCACGTGAGAGGGCGATCATCCCGACATAGCTGTGATTACAATGTGGAGAGAGACCTCTGCGAGGTTTAGATCACCACTTCAAACACGGTGAATGAGACAATAGGATTGTTAGAGGTTTGCGATTCACAGTGGAGAGACTAGAGACAATATTCCTCCATGCGAGAGGGCGTATTCATATGTTACGGAGATGTTGGCGGATCGGTGGGAGGAACCAATAGCGAGTGCACCTTTGAGGATGGAGAGGCCGGTGAGTGGCGTCGATGATCACGATCACCACAGTTCGGGATGAGGCGCAAGGGTCTAAGTGAATTTCATAGGGGTAGAAGAATAAATAAGGATGCTTGACACTACGCTGCGTCGATGATAGAGAAGATGTATTTGTTTAACATCTAAATAAAACTGAATATGTATGTTGATTTGAGTTTACATAATAATAAGAATGTTTGTGTTTCGAATGTTTTGAATTGATAAAAGACCAAGGTGAGTGTTATCAATATAAATATGCGAAATCATGTATATTTTAACAACACATGATAGGTTATGGTAGGGGATGGTCGAGCTAACCTTGGGAGACCCCATGTCTCCTAAGTGCTGCCTACATAGCCCATTACACAAAGCAAGGAGGGGCCTCAGACCGATGTAGTTCTCCCTTAGGACCAGGGAGAGGTGAATTTAGGCAATTTGGTTGTGGTTAGGCAATTTTTGGTTGGTAAAAGTTTGATGTTGGTAGGGTAATGTTGTTGGTGTTGGTAAGGTATTGGCGGTGTTGGTGTGGGTATAGGTGAAGCGAGGTTGAGCTTACCCAAGCATAGGGAATCATGTCCTGATTAAGGTCAACACATAATCCTAGATTCGGGTAAAAGAGGAAAAAGTGTCCCATAGTTGAAAAGAGAAAAACAAACCACGTATTATCATAGGATGAGCTTGAATCCCTAGGTACCTTGCATAGGCGAGAAGTCGATAGGTGAAAAGAGTTGTATAATCACAATATATCGGATATACGTCACGTCCCTTGAGTTTTGTTGTTTTGAAGAATGGTGAGGTGAGGTGGATGGTATAGCTGGGGTGCAGAGAACTTGTTATAAGGTGATTATTCTGATGAAAGAGAACCAAACCTGAATAGACAAGTCCATGACTCAAAAGTGCTTTTGAATATTGCTTTTATTTTTCTTGGATATAGACTGATCGATGCGGGAAGTCTATATGGGATATGCATTTTGTTGTTCTTGAGGTCTTCACGAAGCTGATCAATGCGAGAAGCTTCGATTTATAGTAGCTGACTTTTTGTATAGCTGTCCTTGAGGAGCGTCTATTTATAGTAGCGAGATGTGGCTTTTGTGTATAGTTGTCCTTCGAGGGAGCAGTCTATTTATAACTTAGAGGTCTAGATGTCCGTTTGGCATGAAGCATCTAGTTTTGCAGGAAGTTTGACTCAAGAATATCCCATAATTGTATAATTGAGAACGTGTTATTTTGATACTTTTAAGTCATGGACCAGACTAAAAAGGAGAAGGCATCTTTAAGAGGAGGTGATGATCAAACCACGTGAGGTTGATTCTACTTTGAGATGCACGAAACAAACTGTATGAGGTGGTAAATGAGCTCAAGGGACGAGCGCAAGGTAGATAAGAAGTGATGTAACACTAAATTCAATAGTAGAATGGTCGGAGATGCAAGGCATTAAGGGTTCGAGCTCGGGTTTACCATTAAGCGAAGCTAAATGGTAAGTGCCTGATCTGTAAGTGTGAGTGATAATGTAAGGCCCAATCCAATTAGGAGCAAATTTTCCACGTTTGCTCTTTTCTAGTTTGGTCACATGTTGATTCTCTTTGAGGACAAGATCACCAATCTGAAAGGTACGCTCATGAATTCACTTATCATAAGCACGCTTGATGCACTTTTGATAGATTTGAAGGTGGTCAAGAGCTGTAAGATGACGCTCGTCAAGAAGCTCTAATTGGGCTAACCGCTCTTGGCGGAAATCATCATTGGTGAGAATATCACGGAGAGATATTCTTAGGGAGGATTTGTATTTCAGAGAGGCAAGACAGCCTCGGTACCATATACCAAAGAGAATGGTGTGGCATTAGTGGAGTACGAATGCTTTGAAATACGATAAGCCCAAAGGGCAAAGGGGATGTGATCAGGCCAATTGTTTCCAGAATCGTTAACGACTTTCATGAGAATTTTGATTAAGGTTTTGTTAGAAGATTCGCTTGTCCATTTGCTTGTGGATAGTAGGGTGATGAGAAGCTAAGTTTGATACCAAAGTTGTCACAAAGGTCTTGTAACAACTTATTTTTGAAATATTTTCCATTATCAGTTATTAGGTGATGAGGAACACCAAAACGACAGATAATGTGATGATTGATGAACTCAACGATTTTTTCTTTTTGGTTGAAATGAGTGGAATGGCCTCCACCCATTTAGTGTAATATTCGGTTTCCGTGATGATCCAATGGTGATCTTTGCGAAGAAGGTGGGTGAATCTCACCAATAAGGTCTAAACCCCATTGTGAGAAAGGCCAAAGATCTCGTGCGACACTGTAGCGGTGGCTAGGAGTATGTTGAAGGTTGGCATGTTGTTGACACATAACACAATGCTTAACATATTCGCAGCAGTCTTTATTGAGAGTAGGCCAATAATATCCTAGGCGAAGGATCCACTTGGCCATGGCGAGGCCACTAAAGTGCCCGCCACAAAGTCCATCGTGGATTTGTTGGGTGGTATGAGCGACTTCAGCGCTGGTTAGACAGATGAAGGAGGATACCATCAAGCCACGTTTATAGAGGAGTCCCCCCATGATGACATAACGAGAAACACTTTTAAGAAAAGCACATTTGCCATTACTAGTAAGGTCAGGTGGTAGAACAGAGGTTGTAAGGTAGTCGTGAAATTGGTGATACCAGGTATCCTGCGAATCAGCAGATACATTATTTACCATACAAACATCGGAACTAAGTAAGATGGGGCAAAGAGTTGTTGGACCAAGACAAATATGTCCGAGTCAGTTGGTGAGGCCGGAATTTGTGAGGCCAAGCAAGCCATAGTATCTACAAATTTATTAGTTGAGCGGGGAATGGTTTGGATAGAATAATGAGTAAATAAGGTCAAAAGTGAATCCACGTAATGTTTGTACTTTTGAAGTTCCTCATTTTTACATTGGTAGATGCCCGTAACTTGATTGACTACCAATTGAGAGTCACCAAAAATGTTAATAGACTTCACACCTAAGTGTAACGCAACCTGGAGACCCAAAACAAGGGCCTCGTATTCCATTGTATTATTAGTGCAGGGGAAATCGAGCGGAATGAAAGAGGCATAGGTTCAGCATCAAGAGGAATGAGAACAACGCCTTGCCCCTCCACCATGCTAGCATTTGGATCCATCGAAGAAGAGGGTCATTGGATACGACACCTCACTGAGTGAAAGAGTTGCGATGAGTTCGTCAGGGAAAGTAAAATTGGTAAATTGTTCCCCAGGTAAAGGGGCTTCCGCGAGTTGGTCTGCGATAGTTTGTCCTTTGGTGATTTACGTGTACAAACTCAAGGTCGAGGTCGGCGAGGAGCATAAGCCATCGGGCGATGCGTTGGTTTAGATGAGGTTTGGCATACATATAATGGATGGGGTCAGCATTGGTGATGACAAAAGTTTTGTGATTCAGGAGGTAATGTCGGAGTTTGGTGGCCACGAATGATAGGGCTAGGCACAACTTTTCTACATGTGTATACCTAGTCTCGTAATCCACAAAAGTACGGCTTATGTAATAAACGGCTTGTTCTCGATGCTCGGAGTCACGATGTGCGAGCATGGCTCCTACAACATGGTCGGTGGCAGAAAGGTAAAGGTAGAAAGGGTGATCATCCTGAGGTGGGACAAGCACGGGTGGCTGCAAGAGATAGGCTTTAAGAGCCTCAAAGGCTTGGTGGCATTCCTCGCTCCATTGAAAGACAATGTCTTTTTTAAGGAGATGATGGAAAGGTTGACATCGGTCTGAGAGTTGTGAAATGAAATGCTGGATAGATTGGAGTTTTCCCTGCAAACTACGCAATTGTTTGAGGTTAGTGGGTGGGGGCATTTCTAGGATTGCTTGGACTTTAGCTGGGTCGACCTCAATGCCATGCAAAGAGATGATAAAACCAAGGAGTTTTCCCGAAAGGACACCAAAGACACATTTCTTTGGTTGAAGATGAACACAATATTGTAATAGGTGATCGAAAATAATGGTTAAAACATCGAGATGTTCACTGCGATGTTTAGATTTTCCAAGAAGATCATCGACATAATCCTCGAGGATAGTGTGCATAATGTCATGAAAAATGTAAGTCATAGCCCATTGATAGGTCGCACTAGCATTCTTAAGGCCAAATGGCATGACACGATAGCAGAAGGTGCCCTAGGGGTAATGAAGGTGGTTTTATGTTGATCGGCGGGGCTACAAAATTTGATTGTAGCAGAAAGCCATCCATGAGAAAAGCATCTCATGGCTGCGGTGAGATCAACAAGTTGATCAATACTAGGTAGGGGAAGTCATCCTTTGGGCAAGCGAGGTTAAGGTCCCGAAAATCCATACATATCAAAAGTCCCCCATCGCTTTAGTGACAGTGCGATGTTAGAAATCCATTGAGGATAGTCAATAGGTAAGATGAAGGAAACAGAAAGGAGTCGTTGAAGCTCTTCTTTGACCAAGAGGGCAATGCGTGGATGCATTTTTCTCAGTTTCTGTTTAACTAGTTTGGAGTCGGGTTTTAGAGTAATGTTATGGACAACAATGTTAGGATCGATTCCTGGCATGTCAGCGTAGGACCAAGCGAAAGCTTGGTTGCGGGCACGGAGGAAGGTAGTGAAGGTAGTTTGTTCTGATGCGTTAAGAGATTGTCCGATCTTCACAATGTGAGGATCGTCCTCTATGTGGATGTTGATTTCTATAGTCGATTCATTCAACATGGTTTGAGTTTCAGATGGTAAGGCATGTTGAATATAAGAGTCATCCGTGCCAAGGTAAGTGAGGATGGAGTCGTCATCCTGGCACTCAACAACATTAATTGAAGGCGAGTCTTCTTCGATCATGTCTGGATACAGAAGGGGAAGAGAAGATGGGTCCTCATTATCACGTTGATAAGTGAGAGGACCCAGGAAGATAGCATTTACGAAAAAAAAAAAAAAGTTAGGAGGGATAAATTCAGGTCTATCGACTCTGTGGGTGAAGATGGCAAAATAGGTGATGATGGTTCAGAAGAGGTAATGTCATTGTCTTCCCGGATACAACTGACACGAGGTTTCTTTGGTGTAAGTGTTTCAGAAAATCCAAGACCACTACGATCTTTGTGTTTGCGTGTAGTCACGGGAATGATTGTATGTCGGCCTTGTTCATAAAGACCGAAACCAAAACCTTTCCAAGCACAACGAGTCAAGAAGGTGAGGGCGAAACGATGATTTGTTAGATATTGAAAATCAGATTGGAAGGGAACCACACCAAGGGGAGGTTCAGGGGTAATGGAGGGTGCGTCGACACCCCCATACGTTAGGTTGGTGCGGCAATTAGGTGGTCCGTAGGAGATCACCTCCCCCACACGACGGTCGTAGGTAGGATGCGCATGTATAGCTGTCCATACTCTGTGGGGGTATGGAAAGTGCTAACGTTATATAGGTGATACTCCCCTAGCGTAAGGCGTTGAAAAACATCTACCAAGGGATCTGAAGTTGGGATGTTGTCCGCGGGGAAAGAAGTGGTATTCGCGGTGGTGGATTCATTGGTCAAAGGTGTGAGTGTGGTTAAGGTGGATGGTGGAGGCGTGGTTGAAGTAGATGGTTGGGCTGGATCAATGGGTGCCTTGACTGGTACAAGCACATCATTAGGGTGATATAACATATTGCAGGTTTTGAAGGGGGAAGCGTCAGCTTTGACGGTGTATGACTTCCCCTCATACTCGAATTTGATGCATCTATGTAAGGTGGAGGGAACACATCCCATAGCCGGATCCAAGGGCGGCCTAGCAACATGTTGTATTGGAACTCTCCCTCAAGGACGTAGAAGAGTTCGGGTAAGGTACGTGGCCCTACATGAATGTTAAGGATCACGGTGCCTAAGGTAGAAGTAATAGCATCATTGAATGAACGTAACATGGTGGGGTTGGCACACATGCAGCTAGAAGGGATATTCATTTGTTGGAAGGCTTTGGAAGAGATGATGTTTAGGCTAGCGCCCCGTCAATCATAACATGACGTACTCGGATGTCCCAGACATAAGCCGAGATGAAAAGAGTGGGGTCAGGATCTTCTACACCAAAGACGACAATTTCATCTTGAAGAAATTGACAATGGCGGCTTGTTTATGCGAGGGACAAAAAGTGGTTGTGGAGGTAGGTTGTTTGGTGAGAGAAGCGACGTGGTTGGGTGTTAAAATGGAAGTGACGGGAAAGGTTTCGTTAGGTAGGACCTCTATCCCTTGAAGGATCTCAATTAAAGCTTGTCGATGTGATTCAGATGTTTGAATGAGATCATAGAGTGTCATTTTGACAGGAGATTGGTGAAGTTGTTTGATCATGGTGCGGTGGGAAACTCCATCAGAGATGGGATAGGCAGGTCCACGAATGACCACTTTTGGTGGTGGTGCGATCGGGATGGCAGAAGGAGAAAGAGAGGCCGCAGGTATGCGTTCTTTAGCTTTTCCATTGTTTTTCTGACCTCGAGTAGCAATGTTAATCATGTTGATCTCATGGATACGAGAGGAGGAAGATGGCAGGGATAAGTCATTGTTCTCGAGAGGCGGGGTTGCAATGATGATAGATTTTGGCGAGGCGGGGATAGGTGGTATAGGAGAAGGAATCGAAGCTAGGGGCTTCTCTCTCTATAAATTGTCTTTCTTAGGTTGTCTATCCGAGATAGGTGACTGGCGAAGGATGGCTTTCAAAGCTTTGCATCCTTCTACATCGTGTCCTGGTGTGCGATGGTAAGCACATATTTTAGACTCATCATAACCTATAGGTCGAGGTTTAGATGGATCATAGAGTCTGAGTGGGGGTAGGGAAATGGTCGCATTCTCCACCAACATATCAAGGATCTTGGCGTAAGATCCTTTGAGTGGGTCAAAGTCAGAGGAAGATGAGGCTATTGATTGGGTGGGTTTTGGTAATGGTTGGGTATGGTTGGTTCATACGGGTGGTGGTTTAGACAAGGGGTTTTGATAATTGGATTTAACTAAACGTGGCTTCTTGGCGCAGAAAGTCATGTTTAGGCTGGTTAGATGATGAGGCCACGAGATGATGCGTGGTGGCGAAACAACCACGGGGAAAGAGGAGTGACAACAAAACAAATCCTTTGATGATGGAGTTTGTTTAGGGTTGGTAGGTGGACGAGGATACTTGGGGTGACGGTGTTGATACACCCGTGGATCTCTGTATGGGTGCGAAGGTGCGAGTCATTTTAAAGAAAACGGGAGGTATGATGTATTGAGGCAAGGTGGAGGGTGAGGTCCCAATATAGAAGGTAGGTGTGATGGTGAGGGTTTTAGTTGTGACAGAGAGGCATAGATTGGACTTGAGGAGATTGGAGTCATCTCTAGGTGGATGGACGGCTTTATTTTTGGATAAATCTAACCATTTAGGTGGGTGTGTTAGGCTGGGTATTGGTGAAGTCCCAAGCGTAGGGGAAGGTTTGGTTAGGTTAATAGAGGTGGATGAGGTATTCGGTAGAGATGAGGGGGGTGAAGATGAGGACATAGGCATTTTGAGCTTTTGTAAACACCTCGGGTATATGGTAGAGGTGTCTGGATCGGTCATCTGCATTTGAGTAGAGCATGGTGTACTCAAACGCTCCCATAAGACTCGTCTATCTTCTGGGGATAACAGTCTTCACGTGTGAACATGAAATTTTGTATGGAAGAGAGGTGGGTTGTGATTCCGGTCCACTGTGGGTGTGATACAGGGGGTAAATGAGGCGCTGTATCAATGGGTGCTAAGAGGTCAACCGGTCACTGGAAAGATTTAGGTGATGAAGAACTAATAGGTAGGAGGGCATGTTCGAGGGGATCCGTCATGATTGAGGAGTTTGGTGATGTAGGCTCAAGGGGTTTCTCCTCTAAGGGTGATGAGAAAAGTGGCAAGCCTTCTTACATTTGGCAAGAGTGGTGGAAGGAGATGTTTGGGAAATAGATAAGTTAGATAACATCCGCTCACAATCTTGCAGGGATGTGGTGTAAGAAGGTTCATTTGTGAGAAGAGAACTCTAGGTGGTTAATTCCTTTATGGGTAAAGGAATAGCGGGACTGTCCTCTTGTCCTGATGAAGGAGAAGGGGGTGAAAATTCTGCGTTGGTGAAGAAGCTTGATTCAGAATTTCCTCAATGGAAGCCCTGGGTTGGGAGTTGAAAATCACATGGATCTCATGCACACTCTTCTCCTCGGCTGAGGTGTCTTGATTTGTGTTATTATTAGATGCATGGTTTGGAAATGGTTTGTTGAAGATTTTTAAATTTCGATTAGCGGGGGCATTAGGATTATCAAGAGTTATATCCCCTGCATCAACCATTTCCTGCACTATGTTTTTCAACATCTTGCGAGTTTTAAGTGTTTGTGTCCCTTCACGCGATGGAAGTTACAGAAGTCATTTTCTTTATACCAAGAAGGTATGGCGCGGGTGGAATCAAACCCGGAGTGAGGTTTAACAGGAGGCAAGGTGATAACTCCTGCTTTAAGCAATTTGTCTAAGATCACACCATAAGTTTCTCCCAAGGGAGTGTAGTTGATGGGCTCGGCTTTATACTTATAGGTGGCTTTTGGCGGGGTATTAGATGGTGCTTGGGATTTGACCATCACCGCGTGTACTGCACCCTTTGATTTTGAAGCAGCGGATGCATGAGAGTTGGTGGTGTTGGGTTTGGTGGTAGAGTCTTGAGTCCGGAAATTTGAGCTTTTGTTGCGTAACCTCAATTTCTCCTCCTCTAAGGCTCGAATCTCTAGTTTCTGAGCCATAGTAAAGGCCTCATCAAAGGTGTGGAAAGTTTGAATTTGAAGGGTGGGGGAAATGTGTTTAGCGCAGGCCCGCGTAAAGATTTGATGAGCTCGGCCTGAGGTAAGGCGTAAGTAAGTTGGTTGATGAGGCCCCACCATCGTCCAACGAAATCTGCGATAGACTCATCTTCAAATTGTCGGATGGCATAGAGGTCGGTAATGGATACTTTCTTGGCAATATTGATGGAGAAGTGATCCAAGAAAGATTGGGCTAACTGGTTAAAGGAGAAGATTGAATGCTGGGTTAAAGCACTATACCACTCCAAGGCAGGTCCTGATAAGGACATGGGAAAGGTACGGAGTAGTAAGGCATCGTCATGAGCAATCAGATAGCAGGCATGTCTGAACGATCGCAAGTGTTGTTGAGGGTCCTCCTTACTATTAAAGCGAGTAAATTTCAGTAATTCCCATTGAGGAGGATATGTATGAAGGGGGACAAAAGGATGAATAGGCTCCCGACAAACTTGCTCATATGTCAGGGTGCTACGACTTCCTGAAACAGAAGCCTCAAGATTTTGCATCTTGTCCATCATCTGTTTGATTAAGTCATTGGTTGGGTTAGATGATGATGTTGTCATTGTAAACAGAGGAGGATTGGTCCAAGAGCCACTACTAGACAGTGGTGGGATTGAATGTTGATAAGATAATGGTGATGAATGTGTTGGGGCAGCCGAATAAGGGTGTCCTATATAAGAGGTTGAGGCCACCGGATGAATTTGTGGAAATGAAAAGGTGGGCGGAACTTGTGAGGGAAAGCTCGTGTGTATAGGTGGCAGAGAACAAGTTATGAAAGAGGCAACTTGCGAGAGAGATGAGGTAGGGGCGGTGGACGGTAGTGATATGTGGGGTCCCAGTTAACCGAGAGGAAAACCAAGTGGTGCGTATGAACCACCGAAGCTCTTGAGTGGGAGATGGGGCTAAGGATGAAGACGGTGAGGCGGAGTTATTAGGTGGGGAAGGGGCTAAGTGAGTGGCGATACTAATAGGCATACCAAAGAGTGACCGTCGGGTGCAGTCGGGGTATGAGACAAATAATATTATATGCGTGCTAGGATTAGCATCCAAAAATTTGGCAAATTCCTTATCTCTCTACGGGATCTTGGGAAAATTGCTTGGTATCCGTAGGATCCCATAGGATGCGAAGGGGGTGACTCGGGAAAAGGCACGGAACATGCATGGAAACCATGGCTGCTGCTTGTTTCTGTAATAATAACCATGGACAAGAGGACATAGCGAGGGATTTAATCAATCGAAAATAGAAACAACAACAAAATGTTGGAATTGATAGGTTCTTGGTTTGTCAAGAAGCTGTTAAACACGATAACGATATCGGTCGGATAACCATGTCGGTCGGTCGAATGTAGTGGCGTCGGTCAGTTAACCGATGTCGGTAGTATGGGACCGGTGTCGGTCACTGTGAAAGCAAAGAGAGGATGTAAGAAGCTGTTGGTTTGGGGATAACAATGCTTAATATACCTACCAAACTGTCTTGAAGTGATCATTGAAATAGTGTATGACAAAAAAATAGAACTAAAAACAAGCAAGATGCACAAGCAAATCAATAGACTAACCCTAGGATTAGTTTTAATCACTTTGGGCTTATGCCTTAGATGCCTCAGATGATGTCAATCCTAAACAAGAGACCTAAGGGAGATGTCAAGTTTGTTTTGGCTCATAAGGCTACCTCAATCGGGTGGAGGAATACCGCGGAAAGGGGGGATGTTTGAGCTGTTGTGTTAATTATGATGTGATTTGGTATGTGTTGTGCAGTGAGAGTAAGATTAATTTCTCAATACCGTGGATATCACCCCCATGTGTATGACTGTTACTTAATCTATGTTCACTAGAATTAAAAACAGCAAGCAAGAATGTGATGCACGTGTTTTAAACCCAAATCGAAAATGATATTCGATGAAGCAAAGAAGATGACTTTCACTAGTTCAAAGATTCCAAAGAAAGACAAATTCTTTTACCAAAATGACAAAATATTTTGTGAATATTTAGAAGAAAGAAACAGCAAGTATGCTCCCTATATGAAAGCAAGCAAGAAAGAAAGAAACCCGAAATGGGTCCCACCGGGCATGCCAAAATGTTTCGCACAGAATGTTTCCATTCGAAATAGAGTTGCTTCTATCCTTTCATTCTCTTGAGAAACAGATAAGGGTTAGGGCTAGGAGGAATACATTGAATGTTGGGAAGGTGTGCGCGTACCGTAGAGAGATCAGATCGATTGTGAAGAACTCCTTTTTATGCAGGAAGGACTACTGTAAAGTAAGAATGCAAGACCACCAGATTTTAGTTAGAAAATAAATGTGAGGAACTGCCTTGGGCCCAGGAAATATTAGACTTCCTTTCGAAGGTGGTCGTTCCTTTTAATACAAATTGATGCAAATGATAATAAAGAAGCTATTGCGAAATCATGATTTAGGTACCTCGTTACAAAAGCAATAGAGACTAAACTACCAATAATAAAACGTCATGTTGTTTGTTTGGTCATTTGGTTATTGATACGTTCGAGTCAAATTCTGAGGATAGACAGATTGGATCTAAGAGGTTGTTTTGAGACAAATAGGTGAGAGGAAGGTTTTGGGTATAAGTCACGGTGGCCGATGTTGGTCACTTTGGATAACCGACCATGGTTAGAGAACCACTCTCGGTAGAGATAATAACCGACACGGTAGGTCGATAATCTAGGTGCTTTTGGGTAGAGGTTGGTTGTAGGGTGATTGTGGGGTTTTTAAGACTGGTGGATGGTTGAGGGGAATAGTGAGATGATGGGGAAGACTCAGAGAGTGATAAAACTATCTTTTGGGCAATACAAGGATGTATGGATGAAGGTTAAGTGCGGGTCTTTGGCGGTGGGTAGATCTAGGAGTGAGCTTATAATTACTATCAATCAAAAAGTTCAAGAAATGGTGTTTAGAAACATACAAGACACTACTTACTCGTTCTTGATGAAGATTCAGGTCCAAGGAATGTGGTGGTGACAGTAAGGCTCAGTTGGGATGATCCGGTATTGGAAAGTGAGCTGATGAAGCTATCCTCAGTCTTTTCCAATGCTTGAATGAGGGTGACAGCGATCCAGTGGCTCAGTTGCAGTCTTCGGCTCGATGCTCTTCTCTGCAACCTCTTCTCTTTTCTTCACTTGTCTCTGTCTTGCAAATGAATTCCGGATCCTTTCTTTTTTGGTTGGGGAGGTCATTTACAGGGAACCGATGGCGGTTACGTAACCGATGGCGGTTGAGTAGTAGGAACCGATGTCGGTTAGGTCAAAGTTGGCTATTTTTAGTAAAATAGCCAACCTTCCCTCCTTTTCTCCCGAGGGATCAGTTGTGGGCTTGGTCAAGTCATTATTAGGTTTGTTTTGATGCGGGTGAGGGGTGATGAGTCATGGGTGTGGGTTTAGACCAAGTTATAGGTCTTAATTAAGTTAGTTTAGGGTTAGGGCTAGGTCATGGTGAGGTGGCGAGGTGAGGTGGCAGGGTTAGAGATGTGGATTTATTAATTATAAGGTAATTAATAAATAATTAGGTGTGTAAGGTTTAGGTGGTGAGGTAGGGTTAGATGGGGTAGCCATCCTTTTAGAGAGTAGTCAACATTTTATTTTTTCAGGATATACAATATATTTTCTTCGAGAGAACCCCTATATATATATATATATTATATATGGGAGAGATGAAGTGTTGCCCACCCCCCATATATATAGGGGATCCATTCCCTCGACCCTCAATAGGGGGTCTATATTTTTACATAACTTGATTTACATGAACAATTGTCCTTAAAGGAAGAAGTCTATTTTGAATAAGATATAAGCATCCTTGATCTTGAATATTGAACTCTACATAGAGCTAGGGGATAACCAAGTAGACCACTTGGGGAGGGGATAGTAAAGATGCCCAAGCTATACTTAAGATCACTTGTAATGGTTCTAGAAAAAATAAAATAGGGAAACAACATTAACAATCATGGAGTTCTCACCAAGAGGAAGAACCTATCCATAAGGAACATGCTATGAGTAGAGTTGTGGTGCCCATATTTAAGGTCATAAACAGAAGTGATGATAGACCACATAATTCCATAGATCATTATGATGATAGATGGAAGAGGCAATTGATGGAAAGAGGGATGATCGCTAAGGTGACTAAGATCACATTGGTAGATATGCTAACAATAGAAAGGTCACAAGTGTAAAGGCATTGAGAGGTTCTGGTTTAGGTTTACCATCAAGAGAAGCTAAATGATAAGCACTAGACCCATACTTATGTGTGATAATGTATGGTCTAATCCAGTTGGGAGAAAAAATTTCATTAACTTGGGTCCTTTCTAGAGTAGTGACATTCTGATTTTATTTAAGGACAAGGTCACCGAATGTTAAAGTCATGAGGTTTAAGATGCTTTTTGTAGGCACGTTTAATTCAATCTTGATAGACTTGATGATGTTGAAGGAGATAAAGTGATGTTCATCTAACAACTCAAGTTGTCTAGATGCTCCTAATGATAGTCCTCATGAGAAATAAGTCACGGAGGGAAACACGCAAGGAAGGAATTTGAACTTCCAGAGGAAGGATGACCAGAGCCATAGATGAGAGAGAAAGGAGTAGCACCTCGTAGGGGTGTGATGTTAGTCCAGTAGGCCCAAAGAGTGAAGGGAATGTGAAGATGCCAATCATGACCCGACTTATCAATAGTCTTAGCAAGAATGTTATGAAGGGTCTTGTTGAGGCTTTATCTTGGCCATTAGCTTGAGGATAGTAAGGAGAAGAGAAGCTAAGCTTAATATTAAAGGAGTCAAAAATCTTCTTAAGGTATTTTTTTTAAGGACTTTTCCATTTTCCATGATGAGCTTGTGAGGAACAAAAGTGAAGATAATGTGTTGATAGATGAAGTTGATGATTTGATTAGCTTTGGTAGATGTGAGTGGAATAATTCCACCCATTTGGTGAAGTACTCGGTAGTAGTGGTGATGATAGAATGATGGCTCTTAGAGAAGAGTGTGATTGATGATGTGCCAATGAGGTCAAGTCCCCATTGTGAAAGGGCCAAAATCTTGGGGGATGTAGAGCTCTTGATGGCTAGGGATGCATAAGATTGGAATGTTGTTGGAATTTAACACACTTTTTACATACTCACAATAGTCTTGGTTAAGGGTAGGCCATAAATAGCCCATGAAAAGGATGCAACTAACAACAAAAAATCCACTAAAATTTCCACCACAGATGTCATCATGGACCTCTTGAATAACGTTGATCGATTCAGAAATACTTAAGGGAACACAACATAATGCCATCAAACTCACATTTGTAAAGGATTCCATAAAGGATAAAATAATGGGTTGCACATTGAAGGATGGATCTCTTACCATTCTTAGATAGGTCAGAGGGGACTTTAGATTGGGATAGGTAGTCGAAGATCTAAGAATACCAAAGATCAATTGATTAATATCAATGTGATTGACATGGGGAAGTTCATGGATATGAGATGGTTTGATCGAGATGTTGAACAACAGAAAGTTTATATTCTTCCATTTTCCATGGGATAAGAGGATGCGAGGGAAGCCATCATGTCAATGAAATGATTGGATGATTGAGGAATAAATTGGATGGTATAGAAGTTGAATGCTTCAAGGAGGAAGATGATATCCCTGTATTTTTAAGGATGTCATTTTTACATTGATAGGTTCCTATGACTTGATTGATGATGAGCTAGGAATCCCCATAGATATCAAGAATTTGGATGCAAGAGATGACAAAATAGTCTTAAGGCCCAAGATGAGGGCTTCATACTCAACCATATTATTAGTGCATTCAAAGTTAATCATTTGAGAAATAGGGATGGGAGTGCCCCAAGGAGGAATGATGATGATGAAAATGCCTCCCCCTTGTTGACACTTAGATCCATCAAAGAAAAGGGTCATCTTAAGAGGAGAACTCATGATCAAGAGAGAAATATAGATTCATTTTTAAAAATTTTTGTGAGGAGAGTTGATTATTGGGAAGAGGGGCTTCAACAAGTTGATTAGTAATAGCCTGACCCTTAATGGATTTTTTGGTCATGAACACTAGGTCAAAATCTATCATGAGCATGAGCCATCAAGTGATACAGGTCACTATGATAGTGTTTGGAATGCATAGTCTTAAGAATGTGAAAGCTGGTAATAAAGAAAGTTTTATGGTTAAGAAGGTAATGAAGAAGTTTAGAAGTAGAAAAGAAGAAAGCAAACACAAATTTTCAGCTTTGGTGTAGTGGGTTTCATAGTCAAGAAGGGTACAAATGATATAATAGACAACCTTCTCCCTACCTTGCTCATCATGGTGTGCCAACATGGCACCTAGATCATGATCGAGGTAGATATATAGAGATAGAAAGGATATCCCCCTCACATGGAGATGAGAACAAGGGGGAGAGAAGGGTATTTTTAAGATCATCAAAGGATTTTTGACAATTGGCATCCCAATTGAATTGGGTGTCTTTACTGAATGAAGGTGATGAAAGGGTTGAAAATGATCTGAGAGTTGTGAAATGAAGTGAATGGTGGATTGATTGAAGTCACCTTGAAGAATTGCAAAAGTTGTTTTGAGGTTAGAAGGAGGAGGCATTTCGAGGATGGATTTAGTTTTTTGGGGTCAACTTTAATACCTATGATAAAGATGATGAATCCAAGGAGTTTACCAATTAATACTCCAAATACACACTTGGATGGATTAAGATGAAGAAGGAAGCAAATAAGATGCTTAAAGAGTACCCCAAGGAAAAAAGATGATTTTCGATGTTTGGATTTACCCAAGAGTTCATCAACATAGTCTTCCATAATTTTATGGATAAGGTCATGGAAGATATAGGTCATCATGGTATGGTAAGTTGCCCAAGCATTTTCAAACCAAAAGGCATGACACGATAACATAAATTCCCCCAAGGGGTGATGAAAGGAAGTATTATGTTGGTATTTTGGGATGATAAGGATCTGATTGTAAAAATAAAAAACCATCCATAAGAGAGAGAATCTCATGATTTTCCAGGAGGTAGATGAGATGGTTGATGTTAGGAGAAGGAAAGTCATCCTTTGGAAAAGTGAGATTTAAATATTAGAAATTGGTGTAAATGTGAATCTTTCCAGAAGACTTGGAAATGTGTACGATGTTCGAACCCCATTATGGATAATTTATAGGTTAGATGAATTTAGTAGAGAGAAGTAAATGTATTTCTTCTTTTACAAGAATCGAAACACATAAATGCATGCAACACAATTTCTATTTAACAGGTTTGGCATCGTCAGGATGGTGATGATGTTATGGATGATGATGGAGGGATCGAGACTCGACATGTCGTAGTATGACCATGTGAAGGCTTGACTATGTTTGGATAAGAAGGAGGTAAAGGCTTTGAGCTCTTGAGGATCAAGAATTTGGTCAACCTTGAGGATGCGGGGCTCTTGGGGAGTCCCTATGTTGATGTCGATGGTGGATTCATTGAGGAGGGTGGAAGTATCCGGAGGAAGGGAATTTTGGATATGAGAATCCTCGGCCCCCATGTAAGAAAGAATGGAATCATCATCACTGTATTGAAGGATATCAATGGTAGGGAATCCTCCCCTATCATCTCAGGATATTTAAGAGGAAAGGACCAAGTTTCATTTTCAACTTGATAGGTGACAGATCCAAGGGAAATGGTAGAGACTAAAAAAAAGTAAATGGGCATAGTCACAGTATCATCTAGATTCTTGAGAAAGTTTTATGGAGAAAAGGGAGATGACTCAATGTTGATGTGAGAAGAGGAAGAAGTGCATGGATGAGGAGTAGAGGAATCTTTGTATCCCAAGCCAAACTTCTCAACTAGTTCACGGGATTGGTTAAGGAAAATATTTTAGATACCCTGTTCATAACATCTGAGGCCATATCCCTTCCACACACATCAATAAAGATAAGTATATACAATGGATTTTTTAGAGAGGAAACCAAAACCATTAGTGTATGGTTTTGTGTGAGGGCAGTCATCAACATGAGAAGAAGGGTGATCAAATTCATCATAGAAAGATTGGTTTTGAGGAAAGGGGACCAAAAGAAATGATATCCCCAACATTGGATTGATACATAGGGGCCTTGTCAGGATGACCAAGGTAAGGTTAATATAAGGAAGGGAATTAAGAGTGAGGATTTGATACTCCCCTAGGGCAAAGGACATCACATCATCAAAATATCCATCATGGGGTAACTTAGATGTAGGCACAAAAGAACTGGTGGAAGCCTCGAAGAAAAGTATTATTTAGGGACAAGCACATCATTTGGAGGGTAATTCATGTGACATGATTTAAAGGGAGGGTGATTAGTAGGGAGAGTATGAATCTTCCCTTCATGTTTATATTTAATACAACTGGTGGAGGGTAGAGGGGATGGAACACATGGTGTGAATCTAAGGGAATCCAAGAAAGACGTTATCCTAAAACTCCCTTTATAAAATGTAGAATATATAATGAATGAGTTTTTTGGTCAACACAAATGGGAAGGATAATTGTGCCCATAGTAGGGGAATCAACATCATTAAAAACACAAAGGAAAATGGGAAACTCAACAATAATGGTGGCAGGTAGTTTAAGTTGATTAAAGGTATGGGAAGAAATGATGTTGATACTGGCACCATTTTCAATCATGGATCGTTGGATGAAGGTATCATTAATACAACCATGATGAAGAGAGGAAGATCATGGTCTTTAGGAAGAATGTCATGGATTTTAGAATCCTTGAAGGATATGGTGGTGAAGTCAGAGAGCTCCAATAAGGGCCACAAGGGGTTGAGGCTCATCAGATGATATCAGGATGTATTGTAAATCTTCAATAAGAGCATGTTTAGGATTTTGGGAAGCTTTGATGATCTCATAAAGGACATATTAATAAGTCTTTGTGTAACTTTTTATGATGGAATTTTCATGGAGGTAGGATTGGGGAGTAGCAACTAGATAAACACTTAGCCTTAGAGGTAAGAAGGGGGAAAACTAATGGATGTGGGAAGGCTCACTTTGGGAGAGAAAAAGATGATAAATTTAGATTTGGATGAGGTGGATGGTGGGGCCTCATAAGGGAGAGACCGAGTGGTAATAGTTGAATAACATCTATGTAAAGAGGAGGGTTATCTTTGGAAGAAAGAGAAGCAGGGGTGTGATATGAAGAAGGTGGACTTAGAAGTCTTGGATTTGATTGGAATATTTAGTTTGGATGAGGATGAGCTAGGGGATGGAAGGGTGTCTTCTTCTTCAAATGAGAAGATCATCTTCTTCCATAAGAATGTAAAAAGAGTGCAAGGGCTTTACAATGTTTGGTGGTATGGCCCGAACACGATGGTAGGCACAAAATAACATTAGGATCAAACCATGTGGGTTTTTTTCCACATGGGTCAAAGGTTTTAATAGGTGGAAGGGTGACTTGTGGATGCATGGAGAAGACTCTAAAATACCTTAGTATAATATTATATGGGTATCTAGGAGGATTAAGTCTTAGTATTTTGGGATGGGCTTGATTTAGAAGAAGTGGATGGGGGTAGAAGAGGGTCTTGTTCTTATGAGGTTGATAGGGTCTTGGGTAGATTTTGCTGTGGAAGGAATAGTGTGGATTTTGATTGGGATTTGGGATGAAGGGATGGATAAAATTTTTGATGATGATTTAGAAGAAAAAGGAATGGATGATTTAGATGAAGGAGGGATAGGTGGTTTGATGTAGTTTTAGAATTATGGGTAGTGGATTTGGATTTTGATTGAGTGATGATGGGTGCTTTGGATGAAGGGCAAGGTCCTAAAAGTGAAGGAGGGAGCCCCAAGATGGATGTTTAGACACTAAGTGGTTGGGATTGAGGAGATTTAGGAAGGGAAACTCTAGTTTCTTATGTGGATGGGTAAGTGATTTTTGGATAGGTGACCATGATTTTTAGATTTATGTTGTGGGGTTTATTCTTAGCGGGGATGATAATAATATTGATAGGGGGGGTGTTTTGAGAGGTGGATGACAAGGAGTTTAAGATTGATGCTAAGTAGGACTCACTAAGAGATGATGGGGATGTCGATGTGATAGGAGAGGGTTTAGATGTAGAGGAGAGGGGTAGAATAGGGACATTATTTGGATGAGTATCTAAGGAAGGTGTTGAGATAGGAGTTGGTGTAGGATCAGATGTAGGTATAGGGGTGGATGTTGATGGGGTGGTTAAGATAGGGGTAGATGTAGTAGGTGTGGTAGGTGGTGTAGGGGAGAGGTGGATAAGGAATCTAATGTAGAGATAGGCATAGGAAAAAGGGAAGGAGGTATGATTGATGTGAGAGTGGTAGGTTTGGATGTGGTAGAGATGTAGGGATGATATGATATGTATATAAATGGGCTCGGAGATAGATGTGGATGTGACTAATGAGGTGGTCAAGGAGGATGATGTAGAGACATGACTTATGGTGTTAATAGTATGAGCATCAAGTATTTTGGATGTAGAAGGAGCTTGTTTGGCTAGTAGGTGGATGATTGGGAAAAGGTTGTTTAAAACATCATCAAGTGGTTGGTTAGGAGGGGCATTAGATTACTCACTTGAAGGTCCCCTTGGTTGATAAGTCATCAAACAAGGTCCTTAAAGGTAAAATTTTTTCATGTCGTGCCCATGGACTCATGGTGGTTCTTGTAATAGGCGTCCTCATGATACCAAGTGGGTTTTTGGGCCATGATTCATCTAAGGGCTGATTGGAGGGATTTGGATGAGATTGAAGTCATAAGCTTATCAAAAATGAACTATAAGACTTCCCGAGGGGGTATAGTTTGGGGTAGGATGAGGAGCTCATTGAAAGGCTCGGTATGGGAGGTAGAAGTAGAAGAGGATTTGACAACAATCGCACTTTCCACACTCCCTTGGATTTATCTTGATGAGAAGAAGAGGAGGATTTGGTGAACTTTGTCTTAGGTTTATTATATCTTGAGATTTAACATGGCCTTGCTCAAGGGCACAAAGTTCTAATTTATGAGCCATGGTAAAAGCTTCTTCAAGCTTTAAAAGGATTAAATATAAAGGGTGGAAGAAATGTGTTTGGCAAAAGATCGAGAAAAGAGCTCAATGATCTAAATATGAGGAAGAGAAAATGATAGTGTATTTATGATGCCATGCCACCTTGTGAAAATATGAGATGGATTCATCCTCAAATTGTTTAATGGCATATAGATCGGTGATAGTGATTTTACGAGAAATGTTGATGGATAAATGCTCTAGAAAGAGTTGGGCAAGTTGTGTGAAGGAGAAAAGGGAGTGTTAGGGGATGCCATTATACCAGTCCAAGGATGGGTTAGATAATGACATGGGGAAGGTTCTAAGCATGAGATCTTGATCAAGTGGGCTATGAGATAACATGTGTGTCTAAAATCTTGGAGGTGTTGTTGAGGATCCTCTTTGTTGTTGAATTTAGAGAACTTAGGAAGTTCCCAATGGGGAGGATAAGGTTTGATAAGGATAAAAGGATGGATGGGCTCATTAAAAATTTTTCATAGATGAATGAGATTTGGGACCCAAAGTAGCGGCTTCCAGGTTAGCCAGTCTACTCAACAATGTTTACATGGGGTCATTAGAAGTAGGTGGAAGAGATGTCAAAGGATGAGGTTGTTGAATGTAGGAGGTGGATGAGGTAGATTTAGGTTGAGCCTAATAATGTTGAGGATAGGTAGGATCCTGAGGAGGTGGTTGATAAGGAGGAGGATAAGTGATAGGTTGAGATTAAGGGGTTGAGAGATGGACTGTTGAAAAGGAATGTAAGTAGAAGGAACAAATTGAGGGATTTGTTGATGTATGAAAAGGGGTTGGACTGAGGGTGAGTATGATGAGGGGGTTGAGATGTATGGATGGGATGATGATAGAACATGTGCTAGAAAGTAGTATGAGGAGGGATGTGTGTCGAGTAGATCCTAAAGGAAATGGTTGTGAAGAGACAACATGGGCATGAATTTGGATGTAGGAATGGAGAGACGAGTATGGGAAAGGGGGTGCTCATCGTAAGAGGAAAGAAATGGGTTTAGGAAGGGGCTGAGTGAGGACATCAGTGACCACAAAGTAGATGAGGATGATGGGCATAGAGGAGGAAGGGATGGTATTGATATGAGGTAAACCAGATGGGATGGGGACCACCAATTGAGTAGATTAGTGAGTGGAAGAATCAAAGGAGGCATGCTCACGTTGGGCTATGGTCATTTCATTCATTTATCGAGGGAAAAATATGGCAAGATGAGATGTTAGAACCTAGGTGGACTCGAGGATGGGAATGGTAGGCATAAATTTGTTGAAGGAGGTCCATTTATGGGAAGGTGAGTATATTTACAGATGGATGAGGTAATCATGAAGGGTGACAAGGGTTAGCATCGAGAATTTATTGAGTTCTTGAACTCACGCATCCGTTGGGGATCACAAAAGGTCCAAAGGCTTCAATGAAGTGGTCGATGGGGAGTAGTTGGTCTGAAGGGATTGGGTGGTGATAGAAGAAGGGATTGGTATCAACATGAGAATGAGCATGAACCATGGGTGGCTCACTAAAAGGATGGTAGAAGTGATAGGGATGGGTAACCATAGAGGAAGAGACCACATGAGGGACTTTGATATCTGCATAGGAAGAGAGGAAGAAGAGGGAATGTTGGATGAAGAGGCTTGTTCCATTTTTATGATTTGTGATCGAGTAAGAATGGGCATGAAACAAGAATCCTAAAGCCTATGCTGATTAATTACTAAAATAAGCAAAACACACACAACAATTTTATTTAATCTTGGTTATTTAGAAGAACTGTGAAAAATAAAGTAAAAGGCTCAGAGGAACCTAGGAATGGTCGATCTAAGGATGAATTCAAGATGTTTGGTTGTGGAGTCCTTGATATACCCGAAGGTACGTGAGGCCCAATTCTATATAAAATTTATAACATGTCCAGAACACCATTGCAAATTTCCTATTGGGTGATGAAATCCCAATAGTTCCACATGGGAGGAATGTTTTTAATGTGTTAATTAATGCATGATATTTGGAAGTGTGAAGAAGAAGATGAAAAGGATTAACTAGTTATACTATGTGAGCAAGCAAACAAAGAGGGTGTTATTTTTAAGATCTGAAATTGAAATTTGAAAATTCGATGAGGACAACGAGAAAGACATGCAATGTGATAAAAGAAAGGAGAAGGGGATCAAAATCAAGGAATGCATAGCATTAAATTTTCCTTTTTATCTGATCTTAAAGATGAGTGGTTGAGTAAAAAGTAAAAAAAAAATCCACTCTCCAATGCAAACAAGAAAAACTCTTACTTGCAAGATTAATAGGAAAGAAACATAGAATAAAATATAAGGCTAAAGAAATGAAAAATGCAAGAGACCTCACCAAATAAGGGTTGGTCCCATCATGCATTCCAAAATGTTTGTCAATATTTTTCACTTCCTTCTTCAAATTAGTGAATACTAAACTAGAAACAAAGAAAACCTCAAAAAATGGGAGGGTTTAGGGACCTCCTAATGTGGATAGTGATAGAGATGGTATATGAAAAAAAGTAGATCCTCCTTGTTGTGAGTCAACAACCTACATAACAACAAAGACTAAATGAAAAAAGTATTAGTGATGGATATGGTGGGCTGCCCAATGAGGTCAGTTATGAGAAGTGAAAGCTTCTTAGAAAGAATGTCAGTCCATGTAATTATAACAAAAGTGGATGATCAATGATGAAGTAGATATATGCAGATAACAAAGTCTGAAATATATATCTATTAAGCTAAGGTAAACTAGGAATGATAAATGATAATAGAGATACCAAAAGTAAATCCAAACCGAGAGAGGGTCGATGGCGAGAAGACAGATATGGTCAATTGACATCGATCGAAGTAAAATTATTTGAAACTATGCGTGTGAAAAAACAAAATGGAATGTTGATGTAGAACCACAAAGACAAATAACATAACACAAATGGGGTAAAAGGATGTAAGAAGTAGTATCTGAAATCGATATCTTGAGATATTGAGATAGGTAACATAAAGTTGATAAGATGGCTAAGATATTGATAGGATAGGAAGGATGCAAAACAAAGTGGGTAAGATGTAGAATAAGGGTGATCTAGTAGATGTGTGATATGGGTCGATGAAAACGAGATCTATCTAGTGGTGACGACCGGAAAAAATATGGGACTTAGGATAAAGAACTTGATGGATGAATGGATTTGGGCTTGGATTAAAATAGATGAAGGGCAAGAAAGAGTTCCACGAAGACCTGCAAAACTGCAAAATAGAACAAGAGCATGCATGAATGATATCTCCTAATAATTTAAAATATACCCCAAAATTCAACAAGATGACATGCAAGGGAGTAAAATTTTTATCCAGGTGATAAAGGCTCCATACGTAAACAATCACATGAAGTAGAAATAACAGAGAGCGCGCATGAGATTCAAAATTTTCACCATTTGAGAAGAGGGGTGGACGTGATTAAATAGGGCGAACAAGGTCATGAACTTTTAGTTTGGTGGATGTAATATGGGAACACAACAACAAACATAACACAAGAATACCATAGACTATGATATGAAGAAGAATACAATAACTATGGGAGAAACTTCACAATTACACCTCTTAATGGCTTCTTTAACACACCTTCTAAATGATGGCTTCCTTTACACACTTACTCATACAATATTTCTCACTACTTCCTTCTATGCTAAATGAGGGGGTGGCCTCTTTATTTATAGAACTTTCAGGCTTATCCACCTTATCTCTAAGATAGGATAAGAAATCTACTCTGACGAATCATATTCCATACCTTAACTCTTATCTTTACATGTAAGCTTATCTTTTAAGATAAGATAAACCTTATCATTTCACATGGGTTCCACCTTTTTAGACTTTTTACAAATAAAATACACAAAATATTTATGACATCACTCCTTGTCCTTATTACCAATATAATATTTCTAATTCCTAATCATGTAGACCCTACTTCTCTACTTACCCTAACTTTGACATTTTAACATTACCAACCACTTACTTACAAATATTTACTTTTACCACAACATTCCTATTGTACTTTGACTATTACCATACTATACATTATTGGCATGTACATCATATCGCACAAACAAGCCATTATCTTCTATCGACGCTACTACTAATTATACTTAACAACATCCTATTCCTAATACATACATTAATGAAATAGAAATTACAGAGGAAAATTTTAGTGTCGACATCTTCCCCTTCCTAGCTTCTACTCCGTCCTCCTGAGTAGACTATTCTGGTGTGCTTGGAAAATCTTTAACTTGTCATGGTTGACCCATTTCATAATGGGAGTGCCATCCAATTCCTCCAGTCGATATGTACCATTTTCATGCACAACTACTATTTTGTAGGGCCCCATCCATTTGGGAAGAAATTTTCTCTTCTTTTTTTTTGTATCTGAATCATATACTAGAACCAAGTCATTCACATGAAATGGAGACCAATGGATCTTTTGATCAAAGTATTCCTTCTACTTCATTTTCTTCTTATAGCTTGTATCCTTCACTATTTCTCTCATTTCCTCTAGCAAATGAAGATGTACCAACCTTTCTTTTACTGAATCACTTTCATCCATCCTTTCATTTTTCATAACTCTCACAAAGGGGAATATCAAACTCAATAGAAGAACTAGATCAATGCCATAAGCCAACTGAAATGGGGAGTATCATGTTGCTTGACTTTGATGTTGCCCTATATGCCCACAATGTTGCATGAATCCTTTTATCCCACTTATGTACCTGCAAGGCTGCATCTTTTGCTAGAATTTGACACAACACAAAATTTGTTCATTCCACCTGTCCATTTGTGCTTGGCTTGTATGTTGTTTCCTTCCTGTGCTTAATAGAAAACTTGTTGACTAGGGCTTCTACCACCTCATTAATGAAGTGGCTTCCTTGATCTGTTACAATTTCTAATGGACAACCAAATCTGGTGACAATGCGTTCATATATGAACCTTGCCACTTCATCCATGGAAGTTGTTTTCAATGGCCTAGCTTCAACCCACTTGGTTAAATAATCTGTGGCAACTACAATATACTTATTTTGGCATGGGGTAGTTAGAAGTGGACCTACAATATCTATTCCCCACTTTTCAAAGGGACCAAGTGGAAGAATAGGGCATAATGGAGCTGATGAAGTCTTACGGTTACCATGTGTTTGACAAATATCACATGTCTTACAATAATTATAACAATCTCTAAAAAGAGTGGGCCAGTGATAACCTGCATCCAAGATCCTTCTTGTTGTAAGTTGTCCAGAGAAGTGTCCTCCACATGTACCATTGTGGAATTCTTCTATTAGCTCCTTCCCTTGATCACGTCCAACTACCCTCTTATACTATCCATCAGGTCCTATTCAAAATAATACTCCATGCAGAATAGAATATGGACGACTGGCTTGAGTAATCTTCCTCTTAGTCTTTGCATTGGCACCATCAGAAACTTGAATTCATTCAGATAATTCCAAATATCTATGTATTCACTAGGGATTGTGTCAAGGGATAACAATGTTGCATCTAGGAAATCATCATCATCACAAGATGAACCTAAACCATCATAGGCTCGAGAGAGTGCATCTGCATTGACATGCTTCTTTCCTGGCCTATCTATAATATCAAATTCAAATTCTTGTAGCAAAATTATCCATCTTGCTATCCTCCCTGATGGGTTAGGCTTATTTACAATATATTTTAGAGCTTGATGATCTGTTACAACTATAAATTTACCCTAAGCAAGTAATTTCTAAACTTTTTACAAAAAAAATGATAGCTAGAGCCTCTTTTTTCAGCTTACATAAGATAATTTACCTCAAGATCACTCATTTTGTCTCTGCCTCCCAAAGTAAACTAGATGATCATTCCCATTTTCATCCTTTTGGCTCGTAGTACTTCCTAGTGCTACAGCATCTCGAGGCATCAATATACACAATGAATGGCTTGCTCCAATCTAGATTCTTTAAAATAGGTGAAGACACCAAAGCTTCCTTCAGTTGTTCAAAAGCTTCATGCGCCTTCTTTCCTGGTTCATAAGTAACATCCTTCTTCAAGAACTGGGTTAGTGGTTGTGCAATCTTTGAGAAATTCTTGATGAACCTTCTATAATAACCCACATGGCCTAAAAATGATCTCAACTTACTTCTATTCATAGAAATGGTAACTCTTTGATTTTTGAAACTTTATCAGGATCAATACCAATACCATCTCTGGATACAACATGCCCTAACAAAACACCTTTAGAACATCCAAAGACACACTTTGTAGGGTTTAGTGAGGCTTGTGCTTCATCTAACCTTTGAAATGTTGTCTCCATCTCAGTGCAGTGGTCCATCTTGCTCCCATAGATGCAAAAATCATCCAGAAATACTCTGATGAAGTTTCCAATGTAGGGTTCAAACACCCTATTCATCAAACGCTAGAACGTTTCCAGAGCATTACACAACCCAAAAGGCATAACTCTATAAGCAAAATTCCCCCCAAGGAGTGGTGAACGTGGTCTTCACTGATCTTTCTCCACTATACGAACTTGGTCAGATCCGCTATATCCATCAAAGAAAACTATAACACTCCCGCCAGCCTACTTCTTCCCAAGATCTGATCTCGAGAATGGAAGAGGGTAATGATCCTTCTTTTTTTGCCTTGTTGAGCTTCCTATAATCAACACAAATGCGTAGCTTCCCATTCTTTTTTATTGAGATCACAATGGGAGAAACCCATTCTGAATTCTCCACAACAAATATGAATCCTGCATCAAGCAACTTATCTATTTCTTCTTTTTTACAGCCTTGGAAAAATTAGGATTCATTCTATATGGCATTTGCTTTATGGGCTTAACACCATCTACCAGCTCAATAGAATGTTCTACCCAACTTACTTGATGGAGTTCCTTGTAATCAAAAGTGAATAGGTGTATGTACCTTCAAAGAGCTGGAGGTAGGATTCCTTCTCACTCTCCATCACAACAATCACCAATCTTTATTTGTTGAGACGATCATCAATTTCTTCTTCGATAATTTTATGGGTTCATGAGTCAGACTGGAAGGATATCCATGACCAAAACATCAACCTCACTTTCTTCATCTTCTCGTGTCCACTTCACTCGGTACTAGAGTAATCGAGGATGTCCAATCATCGCCATCACTTGAATCCACAGTTCTACCTTATGATGCCGAGGGATCACGTTTATCTTCACCCTCTCTCTACCACGTCCAAGTGTCATGAAGCCTTCATTCCAATAGTTTCTCGCATGAACTCTCCTTAGCCATGGCCTTCCCAACAACATTGGGTACGCAATAATACCATTTTTCATCACCTGAAAGTCTACCACACATACAACACCCATAATAGATATTGCCACATTTGAAACAACACCTTCTGGTTTAGTTTTTCCCTTATTTAATGACCTTAACATAAGTGTTGAGGGGCGATCAATTTTTAAACCCAACATATTCATTACAGACTCAGTCATTACATTAACTGCAACACTCCATCAACTAAGACATCATGAATTGAAATACCATTACATAATACCTCAGCTTGTGGAGCATAGGGATCCGCCTCTACCTCCAAAACAGGGACCTCAACCTCCTTCCTTCATCGAGCATTGAGTCCACTTCGCAGCTCCCGCCTCTTCTCATAAGACATAGCCAAAAGTTGACCATATGTAATATTTGTAGGCCTTTTGGATAGATCTTCTAAGATGGAGTATGGTCCTTGTCCCTGTGAAATTAGAAAATCCTACACACCCAACTTTCTTCTCCTATGTTTCTTACTAGTTTCTCCTTTCATCTTCTTAGATCATTTCCATCTTGGTTATCTTTTTCTTTCTTTCTTTTTTTTGTTACAAACACATCTACTTCATTATTTATGCTCCTATCTACTACATCAAAAGAATTCACAGGTGCTTTTCCTTTATCATTATCTCTTGTACTGTATGTATGTAGAAGCTCTATCTAGACAATTATACTTATAATGACCCTTTTTATGACAACCATAACATACAACTTCAGAAATATTTCTTTTTGGACCTCTATCTCCTCCCTGAGAACTAAATTCTTTTCCTTGAAGAAGATTAATAGTTAACTGGCCCATCTTCCTGAGCAGATCTTCATACTCAGTAGATGTACTAGGAGAAATATTTGTGCTCACCGAGAGTGGTTGTGGATTCTGGACCAAAGGTGTTGGTGTAGGCTCTACCTTAGCAACAATTTCTTTGGGCTCTTCTTCCATGCTTTCTTCTTGCCTTCTTGCAATCTCCTTTGCTTGTTCGAGGGTCATGGGTGGTCATACTTCACTCATTGTCTGATCTCTAGCTTCATCCCAAGAATGAAGTGCTTACAGAGGAGATTATCCACACCATTCATCAACCCATCCGCTAATCCTTCCTTCCGATCTGGGCATCGAGCTTCCTCCTTAGCTCTAGAACACGAGCATGATAATCCCTTATCTTCTCCTTCTCTCTCGGATAGCTTTGTGATATCGATCATGAGATCTCGCATATTTTTGTTGTCACCAAATTCTTCAAGAAAACTTTTAGCTTAATAAATCCCATGAGTTTTTCACATTATCACCTAGTGTTTCAAACCACCTAAGGGTCAACCATCCAAAAAGGTAGGAAAAATTCAGTCCATTGTTCCTCTTCTTATGAGGCCATTACAAATGCAAGATCATTTAAACTCTTGAATGAAAGAGGAAGCATCTTCATTAGATTGGGCTGAAAAATAGGAATCTTCCCCATTTTCAAAAGTAACCACAATGAAATACCAACCCACAAGTACAATCAACAAGACTTATGTGCACAAATAATTGAATCACTATAATAGAAAGTGACTTTACACCTTTCTACAAAGAAAATAGAATGACCATGGTAAACTATGGTAAAACTTGACTTATCATGGTAAAAACTGACTTTACTGTGGTAAACACTATTCACAGTAAAAAGTGAAGTTATTGTGGTAAAAATACTATTCACGGTAAAAAGTGAAGTTACTATGGTAAATACTATTCATGGTAAAAAGTGACTTTACCATGGTAACTACTATGCACAGTAAAAACAAGGTTACCCTCCAAATGATTTCTGACTAAGTGGGAATATCTCTCCAGAAAATCCACCAACGAGGAATGGTCCCAGAAACGGAACCAAAATGTCATCACCAATCCGACACTATGATAATTCTCCACCGAAACTCCTCGTGCTATGATTATTTACTAATGCACAACTTTTAGTTTGGTGGATGTAATCTGAAACACAACAACAAACATAACACAAGAATACCATAGACTATGATACAAAGGAATGATGACAAATCTGAAATATAAGTGTAAATTATAATATCAACATGAAATTGTTACAATCTCACCCATGAGGTACTTCAAGTGTTACTAACTTCACTTGCCTTCCAACAATAACTATGGGAGAAACTTCACAATTACACCTCTTAATGGCTTCTTTAACACACCTTCTAAATGATGGCTTCCTTTACACACTTACTCATACAATATTTCTCACTACTTCCTTCTATGCTAAATGAGGGGGGTGGCCTCTCTATTTATAGAACTTTCAGGCTTATCCACCTTATCTCTAAGATAGGATAAGAAATCTACTCTGACGAATCATATTCCATACCTTAACTCTTATCTTTACATGTAAGCTTATCTTTTAAGATAAGATAAACCTTATCATTTCACATGGGTTCCACATTTTTAGACTTTTACAAATAAAATACACAAAATATTTATGACATCACTCCTTGTCCTTATTACTAATATAATATTTCTAATTCCTAATCATGTAGACCCTACTTCTACTTACCCTAACTTTGACATTTTAACATTACCGAACCACTTACGACAAATATTTACTTTTACCACAACATAATTAACAACATCCTATTCCTAATACATGCATTAATGAAATAGAAATTACAAAGGAAAATTTTAGTGTCGATGAAGCAACAAAGGGTGATGTAGAATGAGGAGGAGATAAAGGTGGTGTCTGAGCAAGGTTTGCAAGATGGTAGATGCCTCCTATTCTTGTTGAGAAGGAGTAGTTTTTGCTTGGGATTCATTGAGGGTCTTTGTAGGCCTAGATGTCCCAGTGATGTTTGCTAGGTCGTTCTAAAGTGTAAGGCCCTCTTTCTGAACCATTGAGGCTCTAGGGCATACTTTTTCTGGAATTTCATCCACTCTTAAGGCCATGTCTATTTTTGATAAAATGATGCTGGAAAATTAAATATATTAGGCCTTGGTATTTCAAATATGAAGTACCCCAACATATGTTTTTTCAGAGTAGAAGAGGAGATATGATCAAACAAGAACTATGGTATGTTTACTTTGTTATGGGATTTATCTTGGCCATGGCGAAGGTGGATAATAATTCTTAAAACATCACCCAAAATGACTTCATACTGACCCTCACATGTGAAATATTTGATTATCCACTTAGCGACATCTTCCCAGGGATCAAGAAGAGTACCTCTTTTATACCCTTAACTTTTCCCTTATTTTCCATAACTAGTTCAAATTTTTCCTTCTTCCCCATAGGAAATATCTTAATCATTTTAGAATAGAAGGTTCTAGAGTTAACTAATTTCCCTTCTTATGATATTCCTGAAATATGGCTAATAATAGTAGGATTGAAGATGATTTTATTACCTTTCTATGGTGTAGCATGTCCTTTCTTAATGTTTTCGACAAACTCCTCTATCATCCTTGATTGAATTATTCGCAAGCCAACATGAAGTCCACCCACCTCACCTTCTCAAATATTACTACCAAATTTGTATCTACTAGTAATTTAGTTGAATTTGTAGGTTCATGCCTCAATCTGATTACCATGGTTGGCTCTAAAATATAACAACTTAATTTTTCATGGTTGGAAATTAATTTGGCATAGGAATGGAAATTTAATGCAACAGATCAAGTCAATTGCATCTAATCATCAAGACAAGATTAAAAACTAAGCACTTCATTCATTATAAGAGTTTGTCTAATTTGTAAATTTGACTCTAGTAGGTAATTAGACTCATTCAAGCACTCAATTCATGTACATTATTTGTTTTGTCATCCCTTTTCTAATGATTACAATCATGATTATACCCAAATTCAAGAATCTCATACCTTATCCATTATTCTTACTTGTCTCTTCATTATTTCTCTTGGCTTAATCATTCACTCTTTGGCTTGTTGGTTACTTTGTCATTAATGAAAGTTGTAACTTGTCCATCTATGTTTATTACCTTCCTCCTATGTTATACCAATCACCTCAAACATGCAACTTGATTAAAACATTCTTTTACTACAATTCCATCAAAATCATTCCTATTGTCTTTAAGACAAACACCTTTTCTATAATCATGTGCAAATACATCTTGAGTAACCCACTCCACTCTCTTTACTTCATCCTTTACCTCTCATCAAATTCACAATGTTCCCAAAATTTCATCAATTAACTCCTTACCTCTCTCTTATATAACTACTTTCCTTCCTAGAGGCTTAGTTATCTAACTTGCATATGGAAGAGTTTAGAAACTCCATTAACTTCTAGTATACACCCTCTCATGTCTCAAACTCAGTCATTATAAGAACATGTTGTCATGAAAATGTGCAATAGGGAAATTGATGATTTCTAAGCATGACAACTATACCCCTATGTAAAAAATTTCAAGTTTAACCTTTCCAAGACACCCCAGTCTACCTAGTCAGTCTAGTGACCTCCCAATTGACTTCAGGTAGTTATGGGAAGGGCTATCACTAGCCTTCCTAGGAATGGAGAACCCCATGGAGCATAACAAAGAAGACAAACAAGAAATAGAAGTGAATCAAAGGCCTTGGAACATCATGGAAGTGATTTAGGAAGATTCAGGAAGGATTTCAAGAAGTTGGGGTAGTTTCACTAAAATTAGGTTCACAAGCCTAGCAAAGGTAAAGCATAGGCCAAAAACAACTATTGAGCTTCGCATAGGTGATTCTCAGCTCTGGATTGAGTTATGAGAAAAAAATAAATCTTAAAAAGGGAATTCCAATCCCTACAAGATGGTGAAATAATATTTTTCACAACACCTTGGAGAAATAGGTTTATACCTATTTTTCTCCTTGCATAACTAGCAATCCAGATCAAAATAAAAATTTTTAAGGGATCAAATTGAAGAATCAAGACCTGATATCCCCACCATTGGCTTAAAAAGTCCATTTTTGTCAATCTCATATAAAATTTAATCAACAAAGTTCATCGAGAGCTCAATTCATCTCCGTTTCAAGTTTCCCTCTAAGAGTGAGTTTGAGAGTTATTCAAATTTTAAACAAGACATGTGTCATCTCTAGGATCTTGGAGTAATTTCATGTCCCTTAAATCCCTCAAGAAAATGGAAATAAAGATCAAAAAAATGTTCCTAGCCCCTATAATCCTTTTGGATCATCATGTAACCTCTCGCACCACTAGTTCAACTCATGAGATAGTGAAACCTTCATCCCCCCGCCGCCGGATCTCCGCCATGTGTAGTAACCATGCAACACGTACAATTTAATGTTCCTAAAATTCCTTAATGCTTAAGGAAATCAAGAAAATGAAATTTCACCTCATCCCTACTCATCTTTATTTCAAATTTTTAAAACCCCTCATGCTTCCCACTTCTAACTTCTAACTTCTTCATGCACAACTTGTTTTGTAACTTCTTGTCGCCACTCCACCATTGATGAAATATAAAAATGACTCGTTATAGAAATGAAATCCTCTACCCCATGGTAATACGCATGTCTCAGAAGGAATATTGATCAAATGAAGAACAAGAATGAAGAACGAAGAAGAAGAAACAGAGAAATCCTCCATGGTCGTGAAATAGAAATTTGGAGAGATCTTGCAAACCACTACACGAATGACAAACCATTTTTTTCTTCTTGTTCCTCTCACAAAAACCATCAAAACCTCACCTTCAAACCCTCATTTTTCATCACATAACATTCTTAGTGAAGAAATCCATCTCTTTACAAAATGAGGGAAAAAACTTGATTTCCCATCAAATCAAGAGCGAATAAAGCAAAATTTCACCAAGAATAAGAAGAAAAAACCCACAAAAATGTAAATTTTGTTGCAAACAAAATAAAAACAAGACATGTAATTTTCAAGGTCCATTAATGGCTTCCGCATTCAGAAGCACTGCCAGGTCAAAATTTTAAAACTTTAAAATCTCTCAAACTATTAAGAGGATAGGTCCAATATTTCATAGGGCAAATATTAGGAAAACCTCATATAGAAAAAAATTGTTCCATAGTGACCCAACCACTGGAGGTTCATTTTCCAAAAATAGTAGGTCTTCTTCATAGATGACTACCATTTTAGGAAAGTGGTCAATTAAAGAAACTACAAAAGAGGCATTAAACATAGAAGATGTATTGCAAGGAGAGATCATCTAAATGGTCATCTTGGTCCAAAATTGACACTTACTAAAAGTAGTGATTTCTCCCATGAGAACCTACCAAAAATAGAAAATTGATCCAAAAGGTGAGAGGAATGCATGGAGAAAGGGAAATCTGAGTTGCAACATCCATTTGAGGTTCGAGGCAACTGATTTTTCATACTTACTAAAAATAGTAATTTTATTTTTCTAAAGAAATCATGAAGCATAAATGGACAGGAAGAAGCCGATGCAACCTTTCACTTCCGAGTAAGAGATAGAAAAAAGTGTAGTCTCTATCATCATACTATGTAGAGTAGGTGATAATGAGGATGTCAATAGTGTCTTTTGAAACTCATTTCATGCTTCAATTGGTATGCAGGAGGTGGAATTTACATTCAACACCATCAAATCATTCATAAGATGCTTCATCAGGATCATGTCCAAATCAATAGAGCAAGTGACAATGTTATAGTGAGTCGTGATAAGATTCGTATCAAGGATCCAATCCCTTTAGAGGAGGATCTTTATGAGTGATACTCATGGTCACCAAATGAATCATTCGAAAATGTTTTTAAACACTTAGTTCACGGTGTTCACATGTCATCCAAAGGAAGTTTCTTAGTGTGTGCAAGAGTTCGTAGATTCGGAGTTCATCACATTAGAGCACTTCATTGAGTCATATTAAAGGATTAGCGGGCTTTATTAGAGGTGGAAATCTGTCATCATTGACATCATTATTCCTTCTTCTCCTTTCTACTCTCTCTCTCTCTCTTCTCTCTCTCAATATTCTAATCTTGTGTCAGGGTTGTAATTTTTCATATTTCTTAATGTTTCTAATGTTATAAGTCACCTTTATGTTATAAAAAGGGACTTATTATTCTCCTAGGTAGGCGAAGCATCTTAAGTCATGTCGAGACATACGAAGAGTCATTAGGGGGAGTATGTGAAAATTGTTTCTATTCCTATAAATTGTAAATTCATTCCCATTTCAAAGGGTTAGTTGTTGATTTTGTAAACTCAAGAGTGCATTGAGAGAATCAAGGATATAGCCAAATTATTCCATTCCCTCATTCTCAAATTTCATCTATTTCTCCACTATGTACAACTTTTGTTTGAGCAATCAATATAACAAGGAGTTTTTAGATTTCTTTGAATAAGGTATTTCTTAATACTTTGTGATCATTAAATTATATTTGGTCTTATTTCTACTTTTAGAGTTGTTTCCTCATAATTTTAGTGCATGTAGGAATCTGATTTCATACCTGTAACATTAGTTCTCCTACCTCTTTCTCACTCCCCTTTCCCACTCTTCAAAAAAATTATTCCCTATAAAGAGATTGCTATCTTTGCGTAGGGTTAGTGGAGTTCCTCGTTGGATCTCTAACTTTAAGGCCACCTAAAGAAATATCAATTTCACTTGCACATGGATATATGTCATTGCACTGTTAATTAGAGGGACTTAGACTCCAAGAGCATTGATAAGAAACCCACACATTTTTACCTTGACAAATTTTCTTGCCAACAATTTTTTGGTGCCCACCGTGGGGTAGAATCGCAGATCTCGCACCCAAAATATGACTATAAGCTCCAAAAATTCAAAAAAATTCAAATATTGAAAAAATTAGGTCATGGAAATCCATTGCTGAAAGATTCACTATCAATTCCTGCATGTGACCTTTCATATTCCACAATGTCCTTTTGTATTTCCAGACAAGATTTTTCAAAAGCTAAATGAAAGGAGATACACTAGGTTGAATAGATCGAGAGGAATTATCGACCCCACTTTCAAGGTTTTGCAAAATCAGCAAGGAAGAGTTAGAGATAATCCCTATTATTTTTCTCAAGTATCATCCCCATCCAGGTCTTCAATAATTTCACCTAGAAATCTCATCCAAACTCATGTCGATACTCCCCCTTCAAATTCTACCTTTTTTTTACCACCATTGAGCTTTGAGTTCCTAGAGGAAGAAGAATTTGAAGAAGAATTTGTAGAAGCAATAGAAGAAACAAAAACAACAATGGCAGATGAAGAAAAATACCTCAACCCATTGTTCAATGGGTAAGAAATACATGCTCGCTTTCTCTTGAACCACCTCTACATAATCTAATAATAGGTTCCTATAAAAAAATTCCAAAGTTCAAAGTCACTGATGACACATAGATACTTGAAGAAGACATCACTGCTTTCACCACATCATGCAGGATTCTTGGAGTTGAACATGAATATGTTGTCATAAGGTTGTTTGTGGAATCTCTCTAAGAAAAAGAAACAAAATGGTTCTACCTCCTACCTACCTGATCCATCACTAGTTGGAATGACATCAAGAATGCCTTCGAGGAAATATTTAAATCAACTCGAATATCACAAGACCTCTTGGTGCAAAGCTTGCTCAAATCAATAAAGGAGAAATTGAAACTATGAGAGACTTTGTGGCTCATTTTGAATGGTTTCTTCATAGGATACTAGAAGAAGATTTGTCATCTAAAAACAATGTCAAGAGATTCTTCATCAATGCTCAATCACCAGAGGTAGGATTTTTCCTACAAATATTTCAACCAAGGAAAATTGTAGAAGCACAAAGGATGTCTATTAAACTTGATGACAATCTCATCCTCTTTGGAGAGATCAAGAATCCAAAAAAAGAAAAGCCCAACAACTGGGGATGAGAGAACCAATCCATCCCTAAAAAATTGGTAAATGATATGGCATCTTTGAAGATGGAATTATTTAAATGAGTATCTTCTAAGAAACAATACAAATCAAATTACAAGAACACCCCAAGGCTTGTCTTGGAGGCCCCACCCTTGACTTTAAATTGCAGGATTTAGGAAAGTGAAGTAGAGATTAAATAAGAAATTGAAGGTGACGATCTCCTAGAAGTTGATGATCTTGAGAAAGACACAAAAATCAGATTTTGTGAGTATTTTGGAGGTGATGAATATGATGAAGAAGATACACCCAGCTTCTCATGTGTGATATTCAATAATTATTAGTCCGAGAAAGGACACTCTTCCTCTACTATTGTTAAAAAAAAAAAGACTGATGATTCTCCTATGGTGACTCCATAAAACACTATAATCATTTGAGGATCTTTGCTCGAACCCTCCATGGAGTCCGCATTGTTGGAGCCTAATCCTGTAGCAAGTAATAAGGTTCCCACAATTCCAAGTAAGTATTCTAATGCCTTTTCTCGATTCTAAATCTAAATTTACTCATGTAAAATCTAGTACTTTGAAATATCCTAATGTACCATTCAAAATTCCCTCCATTCCCAAGCATCAAACCTTGCTTCCAAACCTACCCTGACTCTAAAATCAGTCCCTTTATTCTCCTTGTCCACATTTTCTCCCTTTGACTTTGTAGAATATTAGAATAGAGCCAATGTGTAGATTACTAAAACTCGAATATCTCTGTGAGATCACCCTAAATAATTTGAGAGATTTTTTCAATACATTAGAGTGGTAGTTTAACACCCAATGTTATAGCTCATAGTTCTAAAGGAATACTACCAAACCCACCTACACCTCCCTCATAGAACATGATTTCTTTGAGTGCATCCAAGACTGATAAGGTTGAACCTTTCTATGTCTCCTTTTTGTTGGAGAATATGTATTGAACAACTACATAATAGATTTTGGTGCCTTCACAATGTGATGCCTATAAAGGTCGCCAAGGATCTCAAACTCACCATGAATCCACCTAGTGGCTCTTGTTACTCCTTAGAGTCAAAAGAGGTCCCACTTGTAGGGAAGGTCAAAGATGCATAGGTGGCTCTCACCAAATTTTCAGATAAGAAGGTTTTAGTAATGATTTTAGTAGCAAACATTCCATCTTTATTTGGAATGTTTCTAAGTAGGGGTTTCGCTCGAATTTGTGGTGTAAAATTCAGATGAATTGGTCTTCTCAACCATACCAATGAAGGGAGACATGGAGAAATTGCTTCTAGAGAAGAAGATGAGGTACGCTATGTGAAAGTCCAAAAGTCTAGGAACCAACATCTTGTATTAGAATAACAGGTAGATGAATCACATTGTGACAACCAAGGAGGAAGATGATATTCCCATCTTGATAGGGCCAGACATGCCTTCCTAGAGAGGTATGAACCTTAAAGAAGCACTCGAGGAGATTAAAGTTACAAGAGGTTAGCCCCGAATTTCCAAACGCCGCAAACCATGAGGAAGAGAAAATGGTTCTTGATGATTTTCAAGCGAAAAATTAGCTTATGTGTTTATCTCGTGATGAGGAGATATTCTCATTCCCATTCAAAGATGAGGACTCCCTTGATCATGTCACCTAGGAAGAGACCAATCCAATCTACAATGAGCCCTCGAACAATGGGAAAGAATCATTTGTACAAGAACCAATAAGATCCACAAGAAGAAATAGATTTCCCGAGCTCATTCTCAAACTCCTGATGCAAGCCATGAATCTACAAGACAAGCACAAATATGATTTTAAATCCTCAATCAAGTGTGAAGGTTTTCCATGTTGAAACAAAGCAAGATGATAAATATGATGCCCCTCGAGCTAATGGTTGATGGATGCAATGATGAAATCGAGGTATTTTATTTCCCATTTGAAGAGGAAGACTCTTTCCATGATGAAGAAATTGAAGCAAGGAGTTTTGAGGCCTTTGAAGTTGAATCTCCTCTTGACAAAGGAGTGATAGAATGTAGTGATTCCCAAGATGATGAAGTAATCCCTCTAGATAGTTTCCTTGAGCTGAAAAATAAATATTCTTCAAAGGCGTCCAAAGATGAGCTATAG
Source organism: Taxus wallichiana var. yunnanensis (assembly GCA_018340775.1). NCBI lineage: Eukaryota > Viridiplantae > Streptophyta > Pinopsida > Cupressales > Taxaceae > Taxus > Taxus wallichiana. Next base: position 807,725,570 of record CM031238.1, on the reverse strand, counting down.
GAAGTAACAAAGGAGATCTCCGTGCAAGAACTATTGATGTAGTAGAAGTTATGAAGACCCCGAGCTGATTATTGATCTCTTAACTCATGCCATGACCATACAAGACAAGTATGAGGTTACTTCTAATCCTCCATTCAATCTTCAAGCACCTCATAATGGAGTAGAGATAAAGGATGAATCTAAGGTTTCTCATGGAGAAGATGTCAATGAGCATAGATCTCGAGAAAAAAAGTAACTTATGATACTAAAGAAATTTGAATGAAAATAAGCTTTGGGGAAGAGATGAGATGCTCAATGAGTAATCATCTATGTGGATAAATGTGGAAGGAAACGCACTGTGAAACTTATTTCAAAGAGCATGAAGGAAATAAAATTTCAAGAAAATGCCTAAGCATAAAGAAGCTCATGTAGACTAACTCCTACAAAGTAAACAGAAAATCATTGAAGCACTTGGTTTTCATAAATAGTTAAGGAAAGGAGGATAATTTCTCGAACTAGTCAATGGCTTCCTAAAGCAACACCACTTAGTGTTTCCACTTAGTGGTAACGCTTGAGGAATACAAAGTGCTTTAATGAAAGTAGGTTATCCCCCATCTTATACCATAGGTATTTTCTATGTGTGTTTCCCTTCTGTTGTGTGTGTTGTTTACTTTCCATGTTGGTTATGTGTTTCCTTTTATGGTTTTTGGTGTGTGTGTGTGTGTGTGTTTCCTTCTTTGCTTTATCTCTCTCTTTCTCTTGTTGTAAGTTGTACATGACAATCACAGGCCTAATGGATAAGGCACTGGTCAATGGATTATATGGTCTAAGGTTGAGATTCTGATTCTCCACATCATGTCTTCACCGTCCTCACCCATCTCATGTTCCCAAACTAGAGCCAACTTTTTTCATGCAAATGTGTAACATGGAAATTGATGATTTCAAGTATGACAACTATACCCCTATGTCAAAAATATCAATTTTAATCCTTCTAAGACACCCCGCTTATACCAAAGTTAGTCTACTTTTATGTTAACCCATCCCTTTAGGTGATTTAGGAAAGTCAAATCAAAACCCCTAGGTCATTCTAGGAATTCATCAAAGATGTAAACTTTAGGTAGTTGTGGGAAGGGCTATCACTAGCCTTCCTAGGACTAGAGCAATCCCATGGAGTAAACATAAATAAAAACAAGACATGGAAGTGAATCAAAGGAATTGGAACATCATGGAAGTGATTTAGGAAGATCTAGGAAGGATTCAAAGAAGTTGGGATAGTTTCACTAAAGTCGTGGTTCGAAGCCTAGTGCACTACACAAGCCCAAAAAGGTCATTAGCCTCGTAAGGTGATTCTAGGAGCTCTAGATTGAGTTAGGAGAAAACCTAGACATTTTTGAAAATGGAATTGTAATCCCTACAATATAGTGAAATAATTATTTTCACAACACCTTGTAGAAATATGTTTATAACTTTAAGTTTTCCATGTATAGCTAGCAAGCTAGATCCAAAATCCCATTTTAAAATGATAAAATGGAGGAATAAATGCCTGATACCCCCACCATATGCTTCAAAATTCCATTTTCAGTCAAGATTATATAAAATTTCATCAATAAAGTCCATTAGAGCTATAGTTATCGTCATTTTCAAGTTTCCTTCTAAGAGAGAGTTTGGGAGTTAGTCATATTTTGAAAAGGACATGTGTTAGCTCCAGGAGCTTGGTATAATTTCATGTCCCTTACGTCCCTTAATAAATCAAGGTCAAAAAAATGCACCCAACACCTATAAGCCTTTTGATACTCATGCGACCTCTCGGACCGCTAGTTCAGCCTCCTAAGAGCTAGTTAAGCCTTCATCCTCTACCATCGGATCTCTACCATGTGTCGCAGCCAAAAAGTGCCACACTCAATTTGATGTCCTCGCATCCATTACTGATTAAGGGACATCAAGGACATGAAATTGTGCTTCATTCCTACTCGTCTTTATTTCAAAATTTTAAAATCCCTCCTACTTCTCGCTTCTAACTTCTAACTTCTTCGTGCATAGCTTGCTCTATAATTTCCTCTGTAACATCTTGTTGTCACTCCACCATTGATGAAATCCAAAAAATATTCACTACAGAAATTAAATCCTCTACCCCATGGTAATATGTATGTCTCAAAAGGAAGATTGATCAAATGAAGAACAAGAATGAAGAACGAAGAAGAAGAATCAGATAAATCCTCCATGTCCATGAAATAGAAATTTGGAGAGATCTTGCAAACCACTACATGGAATGAATTTTTTTTTCTTCTTGTTCATCTCAAAAAAACCATAAAACCTCACCTTCAAACCCTCCTTTTCTAGCAAGACAGATCGTCCTAGTGAAGAAATCCGCTCTTTTCACAATAAGGGAAAAAGCTTGATTTCCCATCAAACCAATAGCCAAATAGAAGAAAGATTTCACCGGTGGAATAAGAAGAAAAAACCCACAAAAAATGTAATTTTTTTACAAACAAGAAAAAATGATACCTACAATTTTCAAGGTCCATTAATGGCTTCCACGCTCGTAAGTAATGTAAGGTCAAAATTTTAAAACTTTAAAATCTCCCAAACTATCAAGCGGATAAGTCCAAGATTTCAGAGGGGCAATATTGGGAAAAAATCCATATAAAAATTTTGTTTCACAAAGATCTCGACGATTTGAGGTTCACTTTCTGAAAATAAAGCAGTCTTTTTCATGAGGACTGCCATTTCGGGAAAGTTGTCAATTAAAGAAACTACAAAAGAGGCATTAAACACAGAAGATGTATTACAAGGAGAGATCATCGAAATGGTCATCTTGGTCCAAAATTTAAACTTACTAAAAATAGTAAGTGGTCCCATGAGCACCTACCAAAAATAGAAAATTTATCCAAAAGGTGAGAGGAACATAGGGAGAAAGGGAAATTTGAGTTACAACATCGTTTGAGGTTCGAGGAAGCTGATTTTTCATACTTACTAAAAATATTAAGTTGTTTTTTCTAAAGAAATCATGAAGCATAAAGGACAGGGCGAAGCCAATGTAGCCTTTCACTTTCGATTGAGAAATGGAAAAATGTGCAAATACTATAATCATACTATGTAGAGTAGGTAATAGTGAGAATGTCAATAGTTTCTTTCAACACTCATTTCATGCTTTAATTGGTATGCAGGAGGTGGAATTCATAGTCGACACCGTGATCATTCATAATATGCTTCATCAAGATCATGTCCAAATCAATAGAAAGTGCAGACATCGTTATAAGGAGTCATGACAAGATTCGTTCCAAGGCTCCAGTCCCTTCAGAGGAGGATCTTCATGATTGATACTCATGGCCACCGAATGAGTCATTTGACAATGTTTTTAAACACTTAGTTCACGATGTTCACATGTCATCTAAAGGAAGTTTCTTAGTGTGTGCAAGAGTTCAGAGATTCATAGTTCATGACATCGAGCACTTCATCGAGTCATCTGGAAGGATCAATAGGCTTTATCAGAGGTAGAAATATGTCATCATTGACATCATTCTTCCTTCTTCTCCTTTCTACTCTCTCTCTCTCTCTTATCTCCCCAAATTTCTCTCTCCTCAATATTCTAATCTTGTGTTGGGGTTGAAATTTTTCATATGTCTTAATGTTTCTAATGTAATAAATCACCTTTATGTGATAAAAAGGGACTTATTATTTTCCTAGGTAGGCAAAGAATCTTAAGTCATGTTGAGACATACGAAGAGTCATTGGGGAGTATGTGGAAAGTCATTTCTCTTCCTATAAATTGTAAAGTCATTCCCATTTCAAAGGGTTGGTTATTGATTTTGTAAACTCAAGAGTGCATTGAGAGAACAAAGGAGATAGCCAAATTATTCCATTCCTTATTCTCAAATTTCCTCTATTTCTCCACTATGTACAACTTTTGTTTGAACAATCAATACAAGAAGGAGTTTCTAGCTTTCTTTGAATAAGGGATTTATTAATACTTTATGCACTTTAAATTATATTTGGTCTTATTGCTACTTGTAGAGTTGTTTCCTCTTAATTTTAGTGCATGTGATGAAACTTCCAACTAATATGTGTAGGAATCTGATTTTATACCTATAACATTAGTTCTCTTGCCTCTTTCTCACTCCCCTTTCCCGCTCTTTAGAAAAAAATATTCCCTAGAAAGAGATTTATAGCTTTACCAGAGGGTCAATTGAGTGCCCCTTTGTATCCCTATTTGTAAGGCCACCCGTAGAAAATTCACTTTCACTCATGCATGCATATACAACATCTTCATCGGTTAATTAGAGGGACTTAGACTCCTAGAGCATTGATAAGAAACCCATAAATTTGTACCCCAAATTTTTATCACCAATGTAACCCTTTATCAAGTTTCCTCAAGCATGTAGAATTTCAAGCTTCAACTATGTAGGAAATATCACTTCCTTAACAAACCGTCCTTTTCAGATTAGCCTTTGTTAATGTCACATGGTACTATAGAAACCCATCAAGAATTCCTACCAAATTAGCCCATAAAATTTTTGATTTCTTCGAGAATATTTAAAAGGAGATGGCAAAGATGATGTCTAAAAGTTTCAGTTCCAATTTATATGATTATGTTCTTCAAAACCGAGTTTCCTTAAAAACCTAACTTACTTCTTGTGTCACATTCAAATTTAATAAAAATGTTAAGGATATCTCACAAATAATCCAACCAATAACCAAGTTTCTTCAAGAATATTCTAGAAGGACTAATAGAGATGATATCTAACAAATTTCAATTCAAATTTAGAGGTCTAAAGACATTTAAAATTAGTTTCCATGAAACCCCTAGAACCCTTTTGACTCGTGAAACACCGTGAAGCTTGAGAAGGGTATTTTTGCTACAATTTTCTCAAATTTTCATTTCAAGGGCATTAATTTCAACTAGACATCTATTTTAACATCTCTTACTAGGTCTTCTTACCATAAATGTTTGAAGAACATGTGAACTTGTATTTTCCTTAGTTTATTTTCTGCCATGTTTTGTAGGTATGCATAAAACACAAATATATAACACTCCCATTCTCTAAAACAGGGTGATATCATTACATTCATCATTGTAGATTATTCCTAGTCCATTAATACCTTATAATCTCCACCAATGTCATTCCCGTGCTTATTTACTAAACCTCACATTCTCCTCAAGACAATTCACAACAAGTATCACAACAAAACTTAAAATAGAGGTTTCAACCTTATGCATTCACCTTATTAATATGCAAGAAAAAATGAATATGATCATGAACACGATCTGGAGTATACAGTCTTTATTAAATGATCTCATGTCTCTAACTCTCGAGACCTACAAGTTCAAAATCACTACACCAAGTACAATCCCTAGTGCACATATTGTGTAGCGAGAAAATGTCAAGAACTTATTGAAAAACTATGAAATCATCTTCTTAATCATTCAAGATGGAAGCTTATTACACACCATTATTCAAGTATTCCTTTTTCAAATTCATGCACCTTGAGAACAAAGATGCAATACACATATTACATATAAAAACCAAAGTTCTTCATTAGAGCACACACACCTTTCTCCTACAAAATTGCAACCTACATTCTTATTTTTATTTTCCCTCATCCTCCTTCCTTGAGGAATGACTGAAATAATTAATTTGGTTGATCTTCTCTCTCCTTCTTCAAACAAAATGACCTAATTATTTTTCTTGATGACTTATAATGCCCCATGTCACACATTTAGGCACATTTACTTTATTTTAATAGTTCAATGACATATAGCCTATCCTAAGACTTACCCAGTTCACCCTCCTAATAACCTAAATCCACTTGAAAATCACCTCTCTAACCCAAAATACCACTTTACATCCTTTGAAGACATCATTTACAATTTGAAATTTTGAATTTTCCAAAAAGGTGGGAAAACACAATTGAGCCCCTAATTCAAATTTCTTGAACTCTAAATGCCTCAAAACCATTCTAATTGACCCCTTATACCTTCCTAACCATGATCAAGATGTCATTTTATCAAAATTTTACTCTCCTTCATGATGCTCCCGCATCAAAATTGCAACACCGCAAGAGTGAAAGTTTTTAAATGATATAGGAGTCAAAAAGGTTATATATAGAACAACATGAATTGGGAAAGATTTAACAAAAAACCATGTGAAAGTGATAAAGAAGGGGGTAATTTGGTATGCATGGGAGATTAATATGGATATTTGTGACAAATTTATTGGGATACGCGGTATATGGGAAGACATGGGAATGAAGGAGGACATCAATTTGCACAAGCACAATAACGATCATGTCATAAATTAAACTTTACCATATTTGAGAAAAGAATGACTATGCATACCTGATTAATTTCACTTATCACATTGTTGACTATGATTGAAATGTATCTTTAATTATCCCTCCACATATTGTCCTTCATATATTAATTGCATGATTCGGGGGTGGTGACTGCCATCGTTGGTTTTCAACCACCCGAACTTATTATTTTTTTCTATTTATTTTATTTATTTATTTATTGTTTTTTGGAGGCAGTGACCACCATTTCTAGTTTTTAGTCAATACCTCTTGGGAAAATAGCCCCCATTTCTATTTTTCAACCATCTCCCATTTATTTAATGAGAACCGAGATAACTCGAGTTAAATTGACAAAGGAATTTTGTTCGAACAATTCCGAACTCCATATTATTCTCGCATGTTGTGGAATTCTTCCTTAGATGATGGTGTGGTATAGCCTCAATCTATGGACATTAACCATCATTACTTTCTTCTCACCATCAATTGGAATTAATCAACTAAACCATTATTAAAGACTTCCTCAATTTGATATAGACCCATCCATCTTGCCTATAACTCCCCTTCGGAATCGTTATATTTTTAATAAAACAATATGGCCCAATCTCCTTTTTGAAACTTATGTTGCTTAATATGATTGGAATTCCATACTTTCCTTTAATTCTGAATGATCCAGTCCGATGTAGCACATGTAGTCTCATCTCATCTAATTCCTTTAGTTGAATAATCCATGCTTGTTGTGCTTTTGATAAATCAATTCCTACTTCAGCAGTTGTTCTCAAGGTTTGAATTTAAAACTCTATAGGAAGAATAGGCTTCTTCCCATAAACCAAATCATAAGGAGTGAATCTAGTTGTTGTTTTCCAATTGGTATTGTTGGCCCATAATACTTCGTGTAAAATTTGAACCCATTTTCCCCTTAATATATCCACTATTTTTGTTAGATGTTCTCTAATTCTATGTTAGTAACTTCTACTTGACCATTGACTTTGGATGGCATGGTGATGAATTTTTGTGCTTTAGCTGACATGTTTCCATAAAGGAAATAATTACACCTGGCATAAACTATGTTCCCTGGTATGAAACAATGGATCTTGGTGCCCCAAATCTCTGAAATATATGTTCATATAAAAATCTACAAATTTCTCATCCCTTGCATATTAGAGAGCTTACACTTCATCCCATTTGGTGACATAATATGTACAAACTAGAATGTACTCTTTCCTTGATAATTTGGGTAAATTGGTCTAATGAAATTCAATCCCCACTTCTCAAATGGTTCTAAAATAACTTGAAGTTAGAGTGTCATCTCAAATGTAAATTCTTATTTTCTCATCCTTTGACATCGATCACAGATGCCACACATAATTTTTCACATCTCTTTACAAGGAAGGCCAATAATAACCATCACCCAAGAATTTTTGATTGGTTTTTTTACTTAATAATTTCCTCCCGATGGGTCATCATGACATGACCTAAATATGTCAAATATCTCATTCTTAGCTATACACCTAAGTAAAACATGGTCGATCCACATTTAAAAAGAATTCATTTAACCATGTATACATCACACTTTGTTTAATCATTTTCTTTCTTTTCTTCTCGTGTGAAATTTTTTGGGAGCTTCCTTGTAGCAAAGTAGCTAGCCATATCTCGCAAAACCAAGGAATGATAGAAAAAATTGCAAACAAATGTTCATCTTGAATATCATCATCGACTGCTCTTATTTTCCCAAAATGGTCAACCTTGAAAGAAAATCATCCACCACATTTGATTTCCTTGGCTTGTCAATAGTTTTAATATTAAATTCCTACAATAACAACAACCATCTTATAATCCTGTCATGCACTAAAGGTTTATTCATTAGATACTTAATGGAAGAGTGGTCAATGTGAACAATCACTTCATATATTGTGATATAATGGAGAAACTTGTTAATTGCATAAAAACAACAAGGATTCCTTCTTTGTGGTAGTGTAGTTCCTTTGAACAAGGGAGAGGTTTTTATTGATATATTATATAGCATGCATTACTTCTCCTTCTTCTTACTAACCAAGTAAAACCCCTACTACTTCATTAGAAGCATCTATTTGTATATCAATGAAAGATTCCAATTTGGGCCTCTTAATACTAGGGTATTGATCAATTTTTCCTTGATAATATCAAATTATTTTTGACATTGCTCTGTCCCATTCAAATTCGTAGTCCTTAGTTGGGAGAGAAAACAATGGAGAAGCTATCTTACAAAAATTTGAAATAAATCTTCGATATTAGCCAACATTCCCGAAGAATCTTCTTACCTCTCGTTTGATTTGTAAGAAATGGTAGTTTTACAATGATATTTACATTTTCAAGTTTTGCATTGATTCCTCCAACTAAAACATGTTGTCCTAAGACTATCCATCATAAATAAGCATTTTTCATGGTTTAAGGATAACTAATTGTTTTCACACCTAGAAAGGACTTTGTCTAAATTTTCAATTTCCTCTTGGAATGTTTCCCCATAAACAATGAACTCATCCATGTAAATATCAAAACAATCATGAGTGATTTCAACAAAGATTTCTAACATGTCTCTCTAAAAAGTGGCAGGTGAGTATTACGTAAACCAAAAGGTAATACCCTATAAGAAAATGTTCCCTAAGGGAATGTAAAAGTGAATTTTTTTATTCTTAGGTGGTACTGTTATTTTATTGTACCCAATTAACCCATCAAGGAATGAAACATACCTTTTAATAGATAAATTATCTAAGACTTGATCTCTCCGAAAGGTAATGGAAAAACACATTGATGATTTGTCTTATTTAACTCCCTATAGTCCACACAAAACCTCCATTTCCCATTATTTTTAAGAACTATAACTAATGGGGAAACACACTAGCTATTTAAGATTGGATAAATGAATCCCATCCTAAGTATTTTTTCAATTTCAACTACTACAATGTATCTTAATGTATGGTTTATCCTTCTTTGTGGTTGTCCTGACTTTGAAATCAATTATGTAATTGTGGTGTGTACAAACACTATGGTAAATACCTTTATATCACTATATTCCCAAGAAAAAGCTTGAGGATGAGAGCATAAGAGTTTAAATAGGGTATTCTCTTCCTAACTAGTCAACCAACTATTGATCCAATGTTTTCCTTGGGAAAATAGGTAGTTGTTTGGTATCTAGATGAAAGAATTTACAACGGGATACTCTCTCAATAATGCATTCAATGGGCACTGTGGGGAAGTAATATGTGAATAACAATGATATTTTGAAATACAAGACTCGGTCAAGTCTATATTTTTTTGAAAAAGGAAATATGATAGGTTGGTTGTTTTCATCCATCATGTCATCTCTTATTTCCACTAGTGGTAGCACATGACCTGTAATTAGTCTAGCGCAAGATTTGTGCCAAAGCATAGGACTCATGGTCACCATCTTGAATTTTATTTGAATTTTCTTGAATTATGACCATGGCTAGAGATGAAATGATGTCCTCTAATTCATTTGTATTATCCTTCCACCATTGTTTATTTTCTGTAGCAAAAGGTTTTACGATCAGTATAGATGGATAAATTTTTAGAATCATGAAATTTGTAATCAAAATATTTCCTATCCTATAATCAATGAGGGCAACAACATTGGAAAACCAAGGGCATCCTAGGATTAAATGGTATCCAATTTTCATATTCTTCGCTTTGATAAGAATAAAGTCTACCACACAATCTTGTGAGTCAATAGTGATGGTAACATCTTCTATAATCCCTTTTGGCTTGTTTATAGATTGGTCTACCATTTATAGAACTATTTATGTTGATTGTAGTTCTTGGAGAGACATTGTGGAAAATATATAAATGGTCATCACATTGATGACATATTTTGTGATCTAGACATATCTTATGAAAACTCAGTAACAATACAACTTCCGATGTCTCCATATTTAGGAGGGGTCATATTTCCTTCCAGTATACTAGCAATTTTTCCATCAACATGGATGGTTTTGGGCTGGTTCTTTATTTTTCCCGAGTCTTAAAACAAATCTCTTTAATAATTTTGTTTAATTATGGAATTTCCTTAAGAGCTTATAACAAAGGAATCCCAATACTTAATTTCCTCAATCCCCTAATCAGTTATGAATTAGGTTGTTCATGAATTACATTATTATGTTTCTCCAAGATTCTCGATGGAAAAGGAAATTATGCATTTGGTTGGGGTGTTTCTTTAATAAAAGGAATGGGCTGCATTTCTTGTCTTTTCCTTATCTTCGAGAGATTTATTCTATAATAGGAGATGATGATTAAATAAAACTATATGTATGTGGACTATTAATATAAGCTATGAACAACTATAAATAAAGTAAATGGATGTTGTAAATATATGTAAATATGGCCCAAACAAGTATGCAAAATGAAATTTTAACCCTAGTGTGAAAGAGAGAAGAGGAAAGAAATTAGTTGAATAGAAGATGCTCGTGGGACTTGTGTACATGCACAAGATTAGAAATGTTGAGATTGTTATGGGGAAGTGAGGTGAGCCGTGTCAATTTCCCTTGTTCAAGATCAATTACAGAATCTTCCACCATTCTCACTTTCTTATGCAGCTTCCTATAGCAAGGGTCCTCTAGTTCCACCGATTTCCACATTGATATTTCCTTAAATGAGCTGAGATGGGAGATTTTTCCTTGTCCCTAGAGGAGTGGTACGATTATTATCTCTGGAGGGAAGGAAAGTTACTAGATGAGATGAGAGAAACCCTCTTTCTCTTATACCATTCCTTTTACCTTTTGATCACCACCTCTCGTATGCGTTCTCTTAAAGTCTCCAGATTCATGAACATTCTAAGTAACCTAAGGTAGGGAGAATATTTTACCACAAGATACTATGAATCATAAATTTCTCGAGCCATGTTCTTGAACACCATTTTCATACCATTCAAATTTGGATTTCCTCATTTAATCAATCATCATCCTTTTGTGATCGCACTCTTTAAATTAAAAATCATCAACATAGTTTTCCCAATAGTCCTCTACATTTGGGTTATTATACAAATCAAGGAGGTGGAAGGTGTCTGGATCAATCCGATGTATAAATTTTCCCTTGGAGTGTAGGAATACATGTTTATAATAGAAATGGATTCTTCCATTTTTGTTGCATCATGGGCACTCTCGCAAGTGAAAAATCCTAGAGAAATAGGAAAGAAACAAAATTCCTCCTTCGATTCCTCAACTTAACATTGATGCTCACCACTTTATTGTCTACATAATTCAATCAACACTATCTTGTCGCTTTAGTAGTGAGCCAATATTTTTGGGGAAAGTTCAAATCCAACACTTTGATATAGGAGAATGTTGAAAATTTAATGAAGTATGATCCATACCTCTTGATCATGGAAGTGGCTTGTGAAGAAATATTTAAATGTGGTTTTCCCCTACAATATATTGATAACGTACGTTATGAATGTATCATTCACCTTGGAAAAGTGTTGATTACTCTCCTTCAAGACTATGTGCGGATACTTCTTGAATGCATGAACCCTTTGACAAAATTTTTGAAAAGTTGTCAGGCCCCTAAATGTTCTTTTGTTTGCTAAGGATAGACCAGTACAAAGACATACAAAACTTATTAGAATTAGGATCTTTGAGAAATTGTTGGTGTAATTTTTCACCGATAATATTCCCCCAATTAATCACATGCTTTCCTTTGAGGATTGTGAGAATGAAAAGTGTCATCTAGTCATGGAAATATCTTGTGTTCTCTTCTCCCATTACCCACTTAGTAGAATGATGGAATAAAAAATCCCTCATGAAATTCATTACATGAAAGAGTATTTAAAACATGAGAGGGATTTCTCCTTGCTTCAACCAAGAGTCAAGAGAGAGGCCTTGAAGATAGGACTTAGTCTTGGACCACTCTCTAGATGCAAACTCCTTGGTGATCATGACCATGTTGTTCTCGGTGGGGATTTACATACCTTGAGATATAGTTTTCTGTGGTGAGGACTGCCAGATTGATCCATCATTGAATATTATTGTTTGAGTGTCCGGCTCATTGTGTTGGAAGCATGTCAAAATAAAATAAATGCTTTACAGGACATGAGATATCCACCTACTATATATAATCCACTTACAAAGATATTTTCCTCTACAGTTCTCTTGGTCCACCCAACATTCTATTCTTGAGATCCTCTAGGTCCATGTGAGTAACATCACTATCACCGAAACTCGTGAACTCGATGTGATATCCGAAATGGTCTCGAGGCTGGTTAATTTGAACTTCATGGTGAAGAAAAGAAACAATATAAGCAAAACATGAAGATAACAAAATTTAATTTTTAGACCTAGGAATCTAAGAGCTACTATTTTAGGAAATGTTGTATTTTGGGCTCTAAATCAGTTTTGTGCAATCCTCATTATGCTTACAGTTCTTATAGATGTTTCTTTTCCATTTTTAGTACATTCTATTTTTAGCAGAGTTATTTTTTTGTTTTTTTCTTTATGGTATGTGTGCCCTAGTTTTTCATTTTTAGAATTTATTACTTTAAAGGTTTTGATATTATGAGAACTTTCTATTTATATTAAGTTTGAACCAAAGGTGTTTACTATTTTAGAAGTTGGTTTTCCTCCTCCGTTTGATGAAAAATCAGCATTTTTTATCCGGTTTTTTCATCTGGATGCTTTGTTCAAAATTTTGGCTTCACCCTTGTCATATCAATTATAAATTGAAGAATAATAAAAAGGGAACAATTTTTGAATTTTATAATATAAATATATGGGGGACCTTTGGATTCTCTATTTTTTTCAACTTGAAGGTGCTTGGGAGAGGAAGAGATGGCCAAAATTTCAAGATCATATGACTTATGGATTGTGAGTCATGAAGATTTCACTATGTTCTCTCATGGAAGCTTCTTGTAAAAATTTCCCATAGAAGCACTATAAATAAAAGGGTTTTGGAAATATGGAAGTAGTGGAGAAAATGGAATGAGTGTACAATGAAATAAAAAAAGTGGTGGAAGTAATTTTAATGGAGGTTAAATGGATTTTTTAATAGTGAGGGTTTTGCATGCAGGGTAAGAAGCAACAAAAACAACACACTTTTCATGTAAAAAATGGTTTTTAATTTCTTCCTTGGCTTGGGAAAAATTTTCCCCAGTTGTCTCAAATTTTTGGGATATATGATCCATAAAAATGTGCCTCACTCTCCTTGTGACAAGTGGTGCCCTATGGTTGGCAAAAGAGATACAACAAAAAGACACTTTAAAACACCCAAGGGCTGAAACTGGGTCATATGGGTGACCAAGGAAGGGGCTAGGCTTGGGTGGAATTTTTGTAAAAAAAAATTGGTATGGTTGGTGCAAAAAATGCACCCTCACTTGGGTTTAACAAGTGACGGATGGTCACTGGTTGAGAAGGAGAGGGGAAGGAGCTGGAAATGAGCCTGCAGAGCACCTTTCTAGGCCATGCTTGAGGACCATCGGCCGATTGGGGGTTGGGAACATTTTTGTATCACAAATGTCCCAAATTTTAGGATTCTTGGTTTAAGAAAATGTTCCCTCACCTGTGAGGACAAGTGACGCCCATGGTTGGATGGAGGAGGATACTAGAAATTGGTGCATGGGTGCTAAAATGGTTTGTTTGGGCTAAATTGAGGTCATATCATGATCTAGGGGTTATCTATGGGCTGGGTGATTTTTTTGTCCCAATTTTCTTGAAGGTTCGGTATGGTTGGGGAAATAAATTACACTCATACCTGGGAGTGACATGAGTTCACCCAAGTTGACTAACTCCTTAATCGTACCTTGGGGGCAACCTATACGTAAGCATAACTTGAGCGTCCGGAGGTATTTTCATGCACTTATTTATATGAAATCAAATTTAAATGTAATTTTTAGAACAATGAAAGGGTTATCATTCCTTTATTCTTCCTACAACATCTTTAAAATAGGATTTTATTTTGGGTTCTTAGATTGTGCATGCTAAAATCGGACTATGGGTACAATTGTTTGTCTTGTGAAAGATGTGAAACCACCATAACTAAAAGATTTGGAAAACCTATCTAGTGGTATATTTTTGGCCTCCAAATCCTTATAGAGCTCTTAGAATCACTTCTCAAAGCTCAAGGGTTGTTTTTGCACTGCAAGTTGCTTCACCCTCCAAGACCCGCATTTATTGAATTTGTTCCTAAATATCCGAAAATTCCCGAATATCCTAAAATTAGTTTCAGTAACATTCTTATCTCCATTACACTTCTCCTTGATAGATTCAGGCTTGCAAATCCACTCTAAGGGGTGTGAACCATGTCTTAGAAAGGCTAAAAATAACCATTCCTAAGCTTCTTGAAAAGCTTGTCTTGAAAGTTATCATCTCGAAAGAATTTGAGATAAATTTCTTTCATTAAATCACCTATGGATAGGACTCGACGTGACACACAATACCACTTGAAATTTTAGGATAGGCCCAAGACAGGGAATTGACTATCCTAGAGGGGTGTCTAGGAGGATTGACAATGAAAATATTTTGACACTAGGGCATAGTTGTCATGTTTTCAAGTGAATTTTTCCCTTGAAAAAACACATCAAAATAGTGAGAAATGAGATTACTTTCCTCTCTTCCCCTATATGAAATAATTTAAATTTTTTTATTGAACACTTAATTAACTACATTTGGACTTATTCTATTCTAAGTAGCTAAAAAATGTAGGCAATCTTATAATCCAATATTACTAGTTTTGGATTCCAAAATGTTAAATATTGGAATTTACTATACTCCAAAATCACACATATTGGAATCCAAAATCACATATGTTGGAATCCAAAATCACATACATTGAATCAAAAAAATTGAATCCAATAATTAAAATACTTGGAAACCGGTATGCCTCATTCTGCGGTCCAATATATTAGATTACAGATTAAATTATTGAATCTGGGAAAAATCATTTAATGATTTCAAGGAATCCAAAATTGATATGAGAAATAATTCCTAGCATTTGCTAGCCCATATAAAATAGAAACATGTTCTGTTTTATATGGGCTAACGGTCACTAGGCTTAATTTTTCTTTGGAATAAGGTTCTTATCAGTTTTAAGATGTCTTTAAGATTAAACTATGCATATTTGAATAATTAAAACACCTTGTGGCCTAGCGGCCACTAGGCTAATGACATTCAAGAGATGTGAGACACTTCCAAGTTCATTTAGTATGATGTGATTGAACCTCAACATAACTAGATAATTACTAAAGATAATTTGAAGAAATTAGTAGAGGGCCACAATCCAAATCTTGTAGAATGTAATTAACCGTAAACCATTCCATATATATTTTCATATTTAAATATAGATATCAAATTAACTATAAAACCATTCCATATATATTTTCATATTTAAATATGGATATGAAATTAATTAAAATTAACTGTAAAACCATCCCGAGATATTTTTAATATTTAGATATACCAATGAAATAAATAAATTTTTCATTACTAAAGGTATAAATATAGTAAAACTTTTAAATATTTTTTTGAATTTTATTATAACACTATTCCTAAATATGGGATCTTAAATTAACAATAGAAATCATACTAAATCAAAAAATAATCTCCCTATAATTATTTTTTTGATCTAATAAAATCCCAAACATCGTCGATGTCCTTCAATGGTTACAACAAAGGACACAAATCATCTAACAAGTATTTGTATTATGACTTAGAATCTATGTTAATTTTTTTAGCAATTATATAGTTCCCCACATCATTGAACTTGTTTTTATCGAAAGAGTCATCTATAAGCACTATATTTTTACAATGGTGAATATTAATTGTAATCATGTTGCATCATTACTAATCAAGAGTATGAATTGGTTATCCACCTCCCCCTTAAAATAACATAAATCATTAACATAAAGATGACAAACATTGTAGTCCAATATTTCAAGCAATATTACTTCTGCCATCATTAAATTGTAGATTAGACTATTTTATAAATGATGATATTAGAAAAACAATTTCATAAATTAGAAACTTCCAAAAATAAGTTCCATTCAAGAAATCCTTTGAGAAAAAACCACAAGCCTTTAATCGGATAATAAAGGTTAACAAGATAAAATCAATCACTTCTGCTCAAAGTTTATGAATGCCTAATAAAATGAAAGGAGGGTTCATGAACCCTAGATTTATAAAAAAGTGGTGCTTGAGTTTACCAATAATGTATATTATATTAACTCCCCGACCCAGGGAGGTTTTCATTTAACTTTAATATTTAAATTCTTAAACTTATAGGATCTTTGTACTTCATCACTAATTGGTATTTGTTCACCACTAAAGTGTTCCTTATACAATCGACACATACATACATACACATATATAAACTCACTATGAAAAATATATATTAATATTTGGTTTTAGAGAGATTTTTTGAGTTATTATTCATTGTTGGTGAGCGTCAAGTTTTCAATACACTTTCTTGCATACACAGACCAAAAAGAAATCAAATTATAGGTATGATATTATAGTTCCTAACCCAAATAGGGTTTAACAACTTGGTTTCAAGAAATTGTGTGTGAAATCATATTTTAACATGATCCAAACAAAATAGTGTGATTAACGGAGAAAAGACATCAAACACCAACTCATCGCAAGAAAATGCACAAAACCGAGAAGATCTAGTTTAACCCAATTATGTCAAAAGATCTATTTCGAATGGGAGTAAACACATCTCGCAACTTAGGTTATTTCATCTTAGGAGTTTTATATAATCATTATCCCTAATAGCTTTAGGGTTACAATTATTTACTATGAGAAAGATATGTGCAAGAAACTCATGAATACCTTGATCTACATATATTGACAACCTATTTAAGTATTCCCCAAAAATACTTAAGCATATTTCAAAAGAATCCCAAAAATACCATAAACCACTACCTACAAGACCATAATGTTGTTATTAAATTTCATAAAAATAGTCATACTGATTTTCCATACACATTCATTTTAGATTTCAAACAGAGAATAAGGAAAACAAATTAATAAACTTCATCTCATAAGGATCCAATATAATAGAGTTAAATATTTCATGCCTGTAAATATTCAGATCAGAGAAACCAATTTGCGGATATAAAATAAATTCCACCAAGCTTCCTTCAAAATATTCTCGTACCCAACCTACCGAATCCCCCAAATCTATTATATATAAAAACAATTGATATGCCCATTATTATAGCCTGTATTTTTAAAAGTGAAGTTGGAAATAGTTCAACTAAACTAACTTGTAAAAACCCCTATACACATGGAGCTTGAATGACTAGAGGAGAATTTGATTCCATAAAAATATTAAAAAAACTAGAGCTATTCTACATGCATTAGATTCCTCAAGAATCTTATTAGTTTTCAAGGCATTCAATGCGCATTAATTCATTAGAGCCACATAGTGGCCTCATTAAAATTTATGACTTTTCCCTTTGAATTTGGTGGTAGACATTTTAAAATATCAAAAAAATTGAAGCATTATTTATGGGTCAACAAATGACCATTTAACCGCTTAAAAACTGCCATTCGAATATGGCTTACGTATATTGTTTACCAATAAACAAAACCAAATGTTTACTAAACATTTGATATGAAGTATGGCCGGTGTCCATATATACTTCAAACACTATTATGTCACTTTCCAAGGTATTTAGACTATTTAAATGATTATGCACCTAATTCATTTAAATATTAAAACTAAGATATGAACCTTGCTTGCCATGATAAATGACTCATTTCAAACAATTATTTTTCCATTACTATTGTATGACAAGGAGTTTGATTAGTTAGAGACACGGTCTTACCAAACAAGTTTATACAAGATGTATGGTGATAAAAATGATGTTGAATAAACATTATATGTATTATTTCCATGTCATTAATTATTCAAGAAGGTAATCAATATAAAATAAATCGAAATAATATTTTCTTGCAATAAAAAGGATTACATTGAACTTGTAGAATACAACATCATTAAACAAACTTAACTTTTACGTTGGCGAACCAATGATTTACTCATTACGATCAAAGTTCATCTCTTTCTCTATGATCTATAATCATAATTTTATCAAAAGAGTTAGCACTTTCAAAATTAACCATTATTTTCACATTACAAATAATGTATTACAAATGTGTATAAATTCAGTCATTCTTTGCAATTTATTACTTCCATAAATGATATGTATAACAACAATGAAATACACTAATGCAACAAATCATCACATTAGGTAGAGTAAATAACTCATAACACAAACATAGTATGTTACACAAAAATATTTACTATAGGTTACGAAACCAATAAGTCCTATGATGCACCAAATCATCATACCTAATAAAGCAAGGTAAGTAACTTTAGAAACCACACCATGTATCCAAACATGGAAATCACCAATCTAGCAAGATATGAAAATGTGAACTTCCGGTAAACAAAATAAGGTATTAATGTAAGGTGTCCCACGGGTGCTTGGTGACAAGCACCATTATGTGGTTAGCTTCTCAACTATGTGTAAGAATGTTTATCCTTTTCAGGATAAATGTGTGCACGCCTAGCTACGACACTAGCTAGGTAACACTTCTTATCGCAAAATCCTTGTGATCCACTTCATGTCAATGAATCTATCTTGCGATAACATGAAATGAAAATGCAATATTTTACATACTTCCCCCTTAATAAATCATTTTCCCGATTATTTTAATCTTAGAATCGAAATAATCGACAAAAAAATTATACCTTATAGCTAAGAGAATAGTCAACATTGTCATCCAAAACTTGTAATTTTTAAGATTTCAGTTCATCTTAATTTAATTTTATTGTCTCGTATCAACCTTTCAATCAAAGCATAAATTGTCACGTAGTCTTCAATATGATTTTTTTATTATAATCAATCATAACATGCAATATTATTTAATATATATAACAAATAGTCAAAAACAAGTTATATATTGTTAAAACAAACATGGAATACATTGTTTCTAACTTCGCCATGTCTTCTCAATCCATTTTGTTTCATTATTACACTTTTATTTCTAGAATTTTCTTTGTGCATTTCATAATTTCTTTAAAATTCACCAAAGATTTTTACATTTTCCGGTTGGTTTTACCAAAATACATCTATGGTTTTCATCTTTCAGATATCTTCATCCTTGATTCATTTCCAATGATAACTTAAATCATTTAAACTATTCCTTTCTTTTCCATTTAAGATGTTTATTTTAGCATACTTTCTAGTATTGATTTATCTTTCATACCAATAAAACTTTGACTTATGTTGGGAACAATCAATATTATTCACTATGTATTAAGTCCTTAATGAACTCACTTATAACTCCAATTTTTGTGATGAAGTTAAACAATGTCAATGTTACATTGACAGACATAGGTTTGCGCTTTTAAATAAATATATTTTTATATGATAAATAAAGATCATATTTATCATTCATCTTTTAGCCAATCACTAGATACAAAAAAATCAATCATACTAGTGTTATACTAAAAAACATCAGGAAGTCCTTCCTAACTTACCCGACATCGTTAGGGGAAACTTGTTCATTTTTCTTGGTTGATAGCCATTGTAGCATATATCATTAGTTGTTTCTTGTCCATCTTCTTCAAGGGAAAATTGCTAACTTAATGGTCACCTCCACACTTGTAACATCCTCTAGTAGGTCCTTTTTGAATGCATGTCCAATTTTGTCATACACAATGTTATTATGGTTTTTCTTACTAGTGATTACAACAAGCTTTTCTGTAGTTTTACTCCTGATAGAACATATTTTTCTTTTGTATTTCTTCCACCACATTTTCTTAGAAATCAATGGTGAAGAAGAGCTAACATTCTTATGATACTTATCCTTTTTATGAGTTGGAATGTCTCATAGATTCAGATTCTAGCTACCTAGATTTTCCATAAATCACTTCCTCATAGTAGATAATCCATGTTCATCTACTATGTCTCCCATATTTGGGTTTAATTCCTCTTTGGATTTATAAATCTAAAACATATCATCATTAGTTAGTTCAGAAATCAAGCAACTCCCTTGTTGATTGTTATTAATAAGTTCAAGTTGTTTTTCTTCAAACTTATCATTTTCACCCATTACCAATTGCTCAAGGGAAACAATTTGGTTCTAAGTATCTCAAACGATTGTTATAATTTTATTTAAATTTTGAACCATTTAACCTATATCATACTATGTTATGGTTCTTTCCCCACATGATACATCCTTCCCATATCCATTGTTTTTTATTAACAAAATAAGATATTTAGTTAGCGTAAGGACTAGTCGATCCAAGAGATGAAACCTCACTATGATACAAAAATGTAACACTTATTTTACTCTTAAAAGAAATTTTGGAGTGTAGTATTTATTTTTATAATCGAAGCATAGGCATGTTGGAACTTCATTCAAATGGATTTGAATGATCACTCAAGCTCGTGAAGCAACTAGACCCCTCTTTGTTATATCTTGTCGGGATGTTAGCATGCATGTTTATAATAACCATAATCAAAGTGTATATTCCATCATAATAACCAAATCCATGAGCTTAAATTGAAAACACATGTAATAAAAGAACATAAATATATCACATAAGGATTAATATCATATTTACCATACAAGTACCATGAATAGAGACATCAAAAATCAATATCCATCCACAAATATCCATTATATTATCTCATCACAAACCAAAAGTTGAATACATAACAATAATGTCATAAAGGTCATGTGTGTAAGTTCATATCAGTACCATAACCCTTCTATAATATGTTCTAAAATCTCATAACTCTCTCCTTCTATGCATATCCAAACATATATATAAGGGTGGGGTCTTTCCCTTCACCGCACATGCATTTTGAAAATAGCTTTCATGCTCAAAATATCCATGCGCATGTATAAAAACAACTAGGCCACATACAAGCGAGTGTAATAATTGATTAAATCTAAAGACAAGATATATTATAATCCTATTATTAGCTCCCATGTGTAGGTTCGAACTGTAATTTTGTTCCTAAAAGATAAACTCTTCTTGACTTGTAAATACCCTTTTGTGTTGCAAACTCCATGTCTATATTTAGCCCAATACTCAAAAAGTGACTAAGTCCTCTCGCCTTCTTGCAATGATCCATACATGCAACTTCATTCCTTTTTCCACTCACAAACTCTATTATGGAGAATAATCATCATATTCACCGATCTGCGCATTTCTTGTATAACCCTTCTTCACGCGCGTGCATGCCTCTGTATAATCCAATACTTAGTCATTTTCCGGTACCCAACATTACCCCACACTAGGTATGTTGTTCATCCTCGAAACATTGTGCTTGGTCACCAAATAATTGTAAAGAATTGTTCAAGAATAAAAAAATAAAGTATTTCTACACATCTTACACCAAAGAATGAAAGAATCTAATTTTTATTGGGAAAAAAGGAGGGGGAACTCCTTATTCACCAATGCTTCTAATGTTTTCCATCCCTCTAACTCCTTGCTTTCTTGGGTAGGTGCATCACCCACAATGTCGGGAACCTTTAAAGGAGTTAAATGTTAACCCCTTGCCTTCAAATTTTTACCATAGCCTCAAGCTACTTCCCTACATCATCCAGGTGCCCATGCTCTGCGTGACCTCCTGGGTAGAGTTACTTTAACTTATTTTTAATTTAGGCCCTTAATAGATCAATTACCTCCCTCTTTTTCTCAACTTCAGCCAAAATTTCTCATGTTCTTCCCTATTTCCCTTGTTCTTGGCATGGAACTCCTTTAAATTTATTTCATCCTTGGCCATAAGCAGTCCCACCACATGATCTTTATCTTCATAGTTATCATAAACAACCTATGTGATATGCGAAACCGCCTTCTTCACCGCTTCAACCAACTCATCATACTATGTTATAGTGGCTTCAATTTTTCCTTTTATTGTTGGTTCTGCCGCACTAATACATCCTCTCGTAGACTTCAAGGATAGAATTGGTTGTTGTGTAGTTATCATGTGCATTAGATCTTCCAGACAATGAAAATTTGTCTCATACTTAGTTCCATCATGAGGGGCCAAATCATAGCCCACAAGTAAAATGGCATCAACGATGTATTCTCCTTTCTTGTATGTGGCTTGTGTCCACCCTTTTTCTTCCCTCACCTCATTTTTTAATTACGTAATGATTTTCTCTTTCTCCTTTATCTCCCTATCTCTCTCCCTTATTTCTTTATTTTTCTCATCCAACTCTCTCTGCATAAATCTTATTTTGTTGTTCTTATCAAAAATCTTGGCACCCACCTCCACCGATAGCTTATTAAGTGCATTACACACTTGTTCATATGAAAACTACTGAGAATATTCTATCAAACATGATTCTTCTATAGAGGATCTGTCATGGGTATCTATTAAGGAATGAGCGCTTATCTCAAACTCAAGCTCATTTATATGCGATTCAAGCACCCAAGATAACATCTTCCTTGTGTGTGGTAGCACCTCCTCCTTACTAAAAAATGACCAAAAATAATTAATCCAATGGTATCATGCTCGATACTTGGCATGCACAACTTTACTAGGGTCTTTAATATATTTCATTATAGGACCCCGTGGAGTGTACTAGACCTTTATTCTTACCTCAAACCCCCTTAGAGAAACCTACTGCAAGAGTCATTTCTCTTCCCAAAGAACTCTACCTTTCCTTCACTCTTTTCTACCTAATTGACAACTACTTCATGTTCCACTAGATACTCTATAATCTATGTAGCTTATTTCTCAAGCTTGCACTCTAGTTTAGGATTAGTGGTACGCCTGGTTCCATGCCCCGTAATTAGCTCCAATCTCTCTCTTGTGGTCTAAGTGACAGCTACCCCAATGTATTCTTTATCTACATCCATTACATGGGTGTCCTCAAATTGTGTGCTCTATCCCTCTACATCTGATTAATTAATGGTGTACAAATGTGGGATTAATTTATTTACCATTTCTTCCTCTCTTTCATCTTCTTCTTCTTTCTAGATCTCCATCTTCTCGATTCTAAGCTAAACACTACCCTTTGTTTCTTCTTTACCGTATACCCTCCTCTCGGTAGGATTCCTTCTCGTATATGTTCTTGGTTTTGCCTCCTTGTCTACTAATTTCTGCCTTACATGCGCACTAGAAATGGTAGTCTTATTTTTACTTCATCCTTCACTCTCACCGATGGTGGGAGTCTCTTCACACACTCACTTCTTTGGTTCAACCTTCTTCTATGCAGATAGTTATTCAAGGATGGTTACATCATCTTCTACGATCACCCCATCTACAACCTATGGCCTTATATATATATATATATATATATATATATATATATTTATTTATTTTTCACCATAGCTATTGGAAATGTAACGGGTTTATACAAATGAATTCTTTATGATACATACTTCTCCTCATAGGTGCACTTCTTGCAGTAGACAAGAGTTTGAAGCATCTCATGGTGCTCCTTGTCTACTTTTCCTACATCAATTATCAACTTGCACACTTAAACCTATTTATAACACTCTGAAATTGCTACATGATGAAAGCAAATGGTATTTTGCACCATCGGCTCTGGTACCATCGTTTTATGTGAAACACCCAATGTAAAACTGTTGATAGACTATGAACTCGAAATATGTTAGAATGTGGTCCTAATTGGTGTTTTCATTGCTTAGAAACCACATTAATAAAAAATTGAATGTTTTATTATGATGTCATTATGATGTATATAATGTTAGCATGATGTTTCATATGTATTCCAACCGGTACAATGAGATTCTAGGTGAGGATTGCTTGCTCTTGCAAGCCTATTCAGTGCCTAGGAGATGCAAGGTGACTATATGAGATTCTTAGATGATTGAAAATAATTTTTACATGATGGAGAGTAGGATTTTAGGGTGCTTGTACATTCAAGTAAGTGCCATAATGCAGATACATGGTGGTTCACTATATTATATGTGCTCACTGGGAAAAGGTATGAAAACTTGGAGGTGTGATAGCAGTGGTTTGAACACATATGATATCATGGAAGCATGCATCTAGGTGTATCATAACATATCAGGTATGTTTGGGTCATTTTTTATATTTTCTTTAATGAGTTAGTGCATTATTTGAGTTGACCTAGCTTCTCTAGTGAGAATCGGGATGTAAGTGTAGGTAAATCTTAGTGATTGGAGAGATTGATGTATGGAATTGACATTGTGATTATTGGAGATGTTGTAGGAACTTTTAATAGTGCTTTTATAAAATTTTAGGTTCCCATGATGATTATTTTGCAAGATATGGCTGATTATGTGAGATAGGGTGAAGATCAATTGATTTTCTAGCTCAAGTTGAACTTCGATGCCCGTTGTGAATAGTGTGATTTTCATGGGACCTTGTGGATTTTAGGAAGATTATATGGTTATTTTATAAAGTTTTACAAACAGAATTATTTTATTTTATCATCATGATTTTATGAATGAATGTTAAGAACGTAAAGTGGTCTAAAACCCTAGTTAAGCTCGAAATTTAGCTAGGAGTAGTTTGCGAAATTTAAGTATTATGAACCATTTTTTATTTTTAATAAAAAGTGATAATTGGGTGTTGTATAGAATATATTATTTTTCATAAATTTATGTTTTAGGTCATGGTGATGAGAGATCCCCACCTAAAAATAACAGCTTTTGAAAAATAAGGTTTCAGACAAGATGGTCCAAAGGAGTAGCATGCAAAATTAATGGTGCATGATTTATGGAAGTTTTTCTTGATTTCCATGGAGGTTTCAGGAAAATTTCATGTTGTTACATGGTGTATTTAGGTCCATACAGAGTTGGTGGTCAAAGGACAATTTTGGGATCTCAAATGGTAGGGTTTAGTAAAATGGGCATAACTTAAACTACTGAAGAGTTTGAAGGTTATTCAAGTTGTGTTGGAAATAGGATTCAAAGGTATTTATAATTATATAATTTTTTCCTCATGATGAGGTAATTTGAAATTATTTACATGGCATTCTACGTATATGCATATTTTTACAAATGATTTGGTGAAGATAAACGTAGTTGTGGATTGAGCATGAGATTGATTCAAGGCTTATATAAGTGTTCTACTAGTTCTTCCATTTTAATAAATTGGTTTTATGGCATGGTTTTCTATTGTTGAAGTTATTTTGTGGCCTTATGAAGTTTCTAGGGTGCTGAAGGGTGTAGGAAACAACTATTTTAAGAATTGTAAAGGGAACTGGGCCCAATAAATGAAATAATTTGATTGGTTGATATTAATTGTGACCATGTATGAATGTTAAATGATATTTTAATCATGTGTGATGAGTTTTGGGTCATGAAAAAGTATGGTACTAATGTTAGGGAAATTTTAAGATTGTGCCCATGGGGTTTTGAGCCATTTTGACACATCAAATGATGGTTTTAGCTAGGTGACCTAATTGGTTCACTTGTGGATGCTAAATTAAAATTTAAAATTTTTCCTTAATGTATGGATCAATCCAAAAGTAGGTAAAAGGTTATTCCCGAGTTTGAAATGAGGAAAATAATATTAAAGCATGTTTTAGGGTGCTTTTTGGAACTAGTTGGTTGTGTGCAAGGTGAGTGAACTAAGGCAAGTTGATTTTTAGATATATGAACATTGTCCTTACTTTTGTGACTTTTGTTTGATCTAGTATAATTTAGGATGTAATTGTCCATATTTTGTTGAATTTAGGTCTAACGTCTAAAAACTCTGTAATTCCTAACAAAGTGTGTGGAAATTTTGTTTTTGTAATAAAATAGGTCACAATCAGTAAGAACGAAGTATGAAGTGATCAACATGTTTTGAGAGCATTGGATTAAATACGGATTAGTTCCCGAACTTATAGAATTAGTTCCGTAAATCCATCACAAATTTTATGAGCTTTGTTACTTAGTTCCAAAACTCCTACGTTTAGCTCCGAAACTTTCACGGTTAGATCTAGAACAATCCCCTTTAGTTCGGAACTAATGGGAATCTGTTTATTTTGATGACATCCAATGATAAAGAAATCAATGAGCCTTTCAATCAGGAGTAGATCAGAGATTTCCAATTCTTCATACTCAAAGATCCAGGGATAACTTATCAGATAGTTGTACGTCCAAGCAAGGTTCCAAATTCAACATCTATTTTGGGCACTATTCGGTTCCATCTGAATTGGTAGAACAACTATGGCCATAAATGCATCTTTGAATGAAATATATATATATATATATATATATATATATATATATATATATATATATATATATATATATATATATATATAAAGACTTGTAGATAGATTTAGGAGATAACATATACACATAGATACATAGATATAGAGATATAGAAAGATACAATATGTTTTTGTAAGACATAACATTTCAACAATAAAATAGCCACTTCATTTTGAGAGAATATTACTTTGTCAAATCCTGATTCAAGGTGGAGCAAGGGCCCACTCCTCCAAGAACCAAGATCCTTGTTTTATTGGTATTTATATTTCTAAAGTAAATAGTGTAGATCTGTTAATTCTGTAAATGCTTTTGATTCTTTAAGTTGAACTCTATTGTATACTTGTCCCTGCAGGTGTTATAGACTAGATTTTTATTTCCTTGCAAGCTTTTCACAACATTTTCAACTGTGTGTTTATTTCCAAGAAAAGTGTGTTTACTTTTGTATCGTGTGTTTATTTCCAACAATCTATTTACTTTTATATGTGTGTTTATTTCAATAATGAGTGTTTATTTTAGCAAGTTCTTGTAGCATAAATATAATAAGGATTTTTCCATAGAATACTAAGGAAAATTTTGGAAAACCCCATAAAATAAAATAATATATATGTACAGATCAATTACTAAATCACTAATATTCTTCTTATTTGATATAGCTTGAGACACACGCCTCATTTGAATATGAAATCAACTAAAAGTTGATTAAATGAAGGAATAATGACACCCATCATTTTGGTGTTGTTTTCAGGACCCACTAGTTAGAATTGTCTAATTATGTTTCAACAAGAGAAACAACCATACATTTATAATTGAAAAATCTTCCATGTGTTATCATAAATCTTATGAGTAGACCAAGAGACTCCAAAGGTATATTTCTCCCAAAAATATCTAAACAAGAATCATCAGCATCCTCTCATTCAAATAAGGAAGTTGACTCAAGAATTAGAAGCACCATTTTTCCCTCATTACACAAGAAGCATAATTACCACCTTTGGAATTCTTAGATTAGTCACCGTAAGGAGGTTGAACCTTTAGAAGAGGATTATATCCCAAGACCCATTTGTAGAAAGTTTTGATTCATAATTGAGTAGTTAACCTCCTACTCCTTACTTTTCCCCTTCTCTAAATTAGATCACATACCACACTTATCTAGGAGAAAGGATTGGAAGATACTACAGGGATGGAATGATAAGCTAAAAGAGAACATGATAGGACCTTTACTTATTTGATTTGGTTGGAGGATGATGAAACAACTATGAAAAATATTTCACTTACACACTTGTCAACATTTCGAGGGATGTCATCTCAAGATCCTAACAATTTTTGTTTGAATTTAAAGTATCTTGTGTCGACTTATGATTACAAAGATAATCTAAAGCTCGAGTTATTTCCATCTACCCTAAAGGATGCAACAATGAGGTGGTTTATGCGATTAACATCTAATTCTATTATCACTTGGGCATAAATGGAAACTTCCTTCCTAGACAAGTATCAAGTGTACCGTAGAGGGAGAAACAAGAAGTAAGAATTTTTCAAAACCAAGCGGGAGGAGGATGAGAATATGGAAGATTATTTGGACATATTCCTCTTTGTAAGTAAAATGTGTGGATTTGTATTACAAGAAGAGTTCAGCAAAACCATTTTTATTAAAGGTTTGGATGATGAATCTAGGGAAGCCCTTGATTTAATATGAGGTGGAAACATTGATCAATTAAGAATGAATGATATTAAAGACATTTTTAGAATCTATTCAAGAACAAGTGGTGGACCTAGGAAAGGAAAAACAATTAAAAGTTTGAATCCAAATATGAACAAGCTAATGGATGAACTAGAAAAATTTAAAATATACATTCTAGTTCAATTAACCTCCACCATGGATGGGTTGTAAGATAAAGCAAATGCTAAAACTAAACTATTAGCTATGTATTGTCCTAGATGCAGGAAGAAGCATGCAATAAGATATTTTCTTATGGATAAAACAGAAATGTGTCTTATTTGTGAATCTAGGGACCATGAGAGTAATTCTTGTTCTCTCTTCCCATTTTTAAAAATTGGCTTAAACAAACCAACACTCCATCCACATCGAAGAAGAAGTAAAATTTGTCCGGAGATAACCTAGATAGGGGCATGCTTCATGCCTGTGTCGCACTCTAACCCCTGGAGGATGCCATGGGAAGCTCGGACAGACTAAAAGGTTGGTGACAACCACCTTGGGTCCCTCAACCATGATGGAATCCTCAGGATTGGTCAGAAAATATTGGTATGCCCAAGGACACCAACAACCATGGTCTGGTCAAGGTAACCTGAATGCTTTGTCATAACCTAGGTGGAGCCCTAATAATTATGCTCAAGGGAGGAAATATCCCAATTAGAATCAACAAGCCATAATGGGTTCCCCACCAAAAATTCACAAACTGAAAATGTGGTTCAAACACAAATACCAACACGACCAGTTGCTAATCCTAAAAACAAACAAAAAAATCCTCATCTATGGGGAAGAATAAGAAAAATCACTTGATCTAAATGTCATGGATTGTAAATATATTCAAACTAGATCTGGAAAAATAATTAGCAGTCCACCTATTAGATTTACTTAAATGATAGAAGAAACTGAAACCCTAGTGTATTTGTTCCCAAGAAAGATGGAAAAAAAAATATAAGGAGCAGATAGAAAATATCTGAAACTCCATTTCCAGAGAGATTTAAAGAAGTTATAGGGACCAAGGAATTTGACTTGGTTTAGGAGTTGATGAAATAAAATATTTAAATACCATTGTTGTGTAAGCAATCAAGGACATTCTCGAGTTGAACAAGTTAATAAAAATGCTATGTTTAAGAAGACTGAAGGAAGAAGCGTGACACTAGTACTATTAAGGTAGATGGGAAACTTTCTAAATTATTAGCAGGAAAACTCTTACTTCCCAAATATGGAGATCCCGGTAGTCCCTGTTTTTTCTATCTCTATAGGTAATAAAGATATACATAATGTTTTGGTTGATTTTGGAGCAACTATAAATGTTATGACATTGACACTTTGAAAACATTACCATTAACAAGTATACAACCTACTAACACCATATCGATTTGGAAGATCACCAGAGCAAAACCGTAAGGAGTTATTGAAGATGTGGTAGTTATGGTGGAGTCATGAGAATATCCGATGGACTTCCTTATATTACAGCTAAAAGGTAAAACACTTGGTTATCCCATTATTTTGGGCAGACATGGTTAACTACAAATGATTCTTTGATTGAGAAACAGGGACTAAGCTCTGTAGATTTTATTGATCTCAATCGGTAAAAATTACAGAGGATGGGCTGCAATATTTATAGATATTGCATGCCCAATACATCCGGAAAATGAGTTGCACAGGTGCAACCACAAACCAAATAAACAAGCTTCCAAATCACCCGGGAAGCAACAATTAAATAAAAACAAATATATTGTTGAAAACAATATAACAATATGCATACTGACAAATATGGTTGATTAACCATATAACAATATAACTATTTAAAATTAATTAAATAATTAACCTATGCATAATTAAATAATAGGATAATAAAATTTATCCTAACATTCCCCCCCTTAATTGTGCATTGTCTGAAGAGATGAGGAGAGAAATGCTCTGAACAACTCGAACTTGTCACGTGCAAGTGACTTTGTGAAAATATCTGCTCGTTGTTCAGCTGTTGGACAAAATTGAAGCTGGATGTTGTGCTTCAACACATGTTCGCGTATGAAATGAACCTGAACTTCAATGTGCTTTGTTCTCTCGTGAAAAACTGGATTGCAAACAAGTTTGAGAACACCTTCATTGTCTACATACATGGTAGTCGGTTTGTCCTGTGGTATTCCAAGTCCTTCCAGTATGCGACGTAGCCAAATCGCTTCACAGATAGCTTCTCCTACAGAACGATACTCGCTTCTGTGGAAGAGCGAGAAACAAAGTGTTGTTTCTTACTTCCCCATGATATTGGTCCAGATCCCATAAAGAATACAAATCCAGAAGTGGATTTTCTATCATCAATGTTACTGCGCATGATCTGAATCCGAATATCCAGTCAAGAAGAAGTTTTCATTCTTCTTGTATTCTAGACCAAGATCCACTGATCCTTTGAGATATCTCAAAATGCGCTTTGCTGCTTTCCAATGACAAATTTTGGGTTCCTGCATGAACCTGGATAGATAGCTCACTGCAAAGCTGATATCTAGTCTAGTGTAGGTCAGGTAAATGAGACTCCCAATCAGCTGCCGATAGAGAGTGGCACTTACCTCAGGAGATGGATCTGAACGAGATAACTGTAATTTGTTCTCCATAGGTGTAGCAATTGGTGTGTAATCCATCATCCTAAACTTCTCGAGCGTTGTCTTGGTATATTTCATCTGAGAAACAAAGATGTGATTCTCTTTCTGCCATACTTCCAGTCCAAGACAATAGTGCATAAGCCCGAGATCTGTCATGTCGAATGATCGCTTAAGATCTTTCTTTGTTTCATCAATCATCTTCACTGAACTACCAGTGATGACTAGATCATCGACATAAACTACAACAATCACCATCTCCCCCCCTTGCTTTTTGAGGTAGAGATTGGGATCGTATGGATTTCTGACAAATCCATGTTGTACGAGATGCTCATCAATCTTGATGTACCATGCCCGGGGTGCCTGTTTGAGGCCATACAGAGATTTCTTGAGTCTGCATACCTTTTCTTCTTGACCAGGTACTACATATCCCTCAGGTTGAGTCATGTAGACTTCTTCTTGCAAATCTCCATTCAGGAAGGCACTTTTTACGTCCATTTGGTGAACTTTCCATCCAAACTGAGCAGCTAGAGCAAAGATCATCCTGATCGTTTTGATCTTAGCTGTGGGAGCAAATGTCTCCTCATAGTCAATGCCTTCTTTCTATGCGTACCCCTTTGCTACAAGTCTTGCTTTGCACTTGTCCACTGTCCCATCTACTTTGTACTTAGTTTTGAATATCCATCTACAACCAATGGGTTTCTTCCCTGGTGGAAGATCGACAAGCTGCCAAGTGTTATTCTTCATCACTGATTGATATTCAAAATCCATGGCATCTTTCCAAGATTTTGACCGTAGGGCTTCTGGACTTGTAGATGGCTCGTGCTGCTTTCAATAACTCTACTCATCAAAGCAAAGTTAACTTCTTCTCTTGCTTTCTTCCGCGATTCCGTGGTCCAGGGGTGGATGTATCCGGTGGAGCATCTAGTCTTGCATCTCGTAATGTACTTGTACACCATTTAGGCATACGTTGAGCTGTTCCCATGGGTTGTGGTTCTATCTGATCAACACCATCATCCCCATCATCACTTTCATCTTCTGAGGGAACATTTGCTTCAATTTTTACAACTGGTGAAAAATCTACATCTTGCGAGTCCGGAGGAGGAGTCTCTGCTTCCTTCTTCTCGAAAAACTCAACATCTCTGCTTGTGTAGACTTTTCTGGTCTTAGGATCCATCAGTCTGTACCCAAGAGTCTCTTCACTGTATCCAATGAAGATGAGATTTTGTGACTTCATGTCCAATTTCTTTCTGTTCTGTTTGGGTATGTGCATGCTGGCTTTGCACCCGAATACTCTGAGGTGTGCAATGGATGGTTTCCTCTTTGACCATGCTTCTTGTGGTGTAATTCCATCAAGAGCAGTTGTGGGCACTCTGTTTAACAAATACACTGCTTGTTTTTGCTACTTCTGCCCAAAATGTCTTTGCAAGTTTGGAATCATCGATCATGCATCGCACCATTTCCATGATAGTACGATTTCTTCTCTCAACAACACCATTTTTCTGCGGTGTGTGTGGAGGAGGCATTTGTCAACGAATCCCGTGAGTTTGTAGATAGTCTCTGAACTCATCACTGGTGAATTCCCCCCCTCGATCTGAGCAGAGAGTTTTGATGTGACGACCAGTTTCTTTCTCAACTGCCACTTTGAACTTTTTGAATGTTTCAAAGGCTTCACTTTTCTTGCGAAGACAAAAAATCCACATTTTTCGTGAATAGTCATCAACACAGAGCATGAAGTACTAGAACCCTGAATAACTTGGCTCGCATTGACCGCATGATCGGTATGAACCAGTCAAGTTTACCATGAGCTTGAAAAGTACTCGTTTGGAATGAAACTCTGTGTTGTTTTCCTGCTAAGCAGTGAGGACACTTGTCTGTATCCTTCTGAAGAGATGGTAGCCCATGTACCATATTACACCGGCGAAGTGTGTCGAGATATTTGAAACTTACATGACCAAATCTCCGATGCCACAACTGAGCTGAGGTGGAGTTTTTAGCCACAAGTGCTTGATCATTTTTGTGAATGAAATCAAGTTGAAACATTCATCCCACATTTGAGGCTTTTGCAATTATTTTTGAGCCTCTGGATTTATCTCGAATCAAACACATTTTCTTGCCGGATTGACTATCAAAGTCAATTTTCAGGTTGTGATCTAGGAGTTGACTAACCGAAAGAAGGTTCTTTGTCAACCCAGGGACATATAGAACATCTGATAGTTTGCATTTGCGTGAACCAAGGGGTAGAGAAATGTTTCCAATCCCCTGAATTGTATATGAAGAATCATCTCCCAACGAAACATGATTTTTTGATGGCGTGTCCCTCATTGAAATAAACCAGTTTCTGTGGCCGGTCATGTGTCGAGTGGCTCCCGAATCAACATACCAGATGTCACTAGATGACGTGGATGGTTCACTTGATCGAAAGTAAAGCGATGAACAAGAAGTCTTCATTGTCCCATCGATCTTGTTGCTTTCAAAGAATATTACCTTCTTTGGTGGGGTCTTCTTTTCCAGTTCCCCTTTTTCTACCCATGATAATTGTTTGAATGTCCTTGTAAGTTTGTTGTTGTTGTGGTCCGAATTGCTTGATGAACCTTTCTTATATGTGTTAAACCAACATTATTACAAATCATGTCCTCTTTTGCAAATGGGACATCGCTTCTTCTCGTTGATTGTCCCCATGATACCGATTTTGATGTGGGGACTTCGATAGGATTTAGGTTTACCTTTACCTTTTCCTTTCCATTTTTGATGTGAAGACATTCTCGCTCCTCTTCATCATCCTTGTTGTACATTGCTTCCTCTTGTTGCAGGTAGGTTTACTAACTTGTCAAAACTAATTGTCAGATATCGACAAGTTTAGAGTTGTGACAAAAATTCGGTAAGAAGAAGGAGAGCTCTCGAACAATGGGAACGCAAGAGACTCATCTTTGACCTCTTCTCCTAGGCTAGAAGTGAAGCCCTCAACTCTGCAACTCTTCTTAGGAAGGCTTCAATTTTCTCATTCTGTTTGAATTTCAATGTATGTAACTGACTCTGCAAATTGAGTATGACATTCTTGTTCTTGGCCTCATATATTGTGCTCAGCTTATCCCAAGCTTCTTTTGCTGATGTGGCATCTCGAATGTGGGCTTGCACATCATCGGATACTCCAAACAAGATGATGAGTTTTGCTTTCTGATCTGCTCTATCAAATTGTCGTTGTTGTGTTGCATCCGTTGGTGATCTGGTTAGAGTACCAGTCACAACAGGCCAAATTTCTTCAAACTCAAGTTGTGTTTTGATTTTTGTCTTCCAAGCAGCATAGTTGCTTCCTCTGAGCAATTGTGAATCCGGAAGAAAAAATTTGGGGGCATTGGTGCCCATTTTGCAGAGATCACTGACAGGGTTTGGCTCTTATCACTCCAGGTATAAGGTCTCCCAATCTATATACCGTCAGTCCGATATACCGAACCTTTCTATATACGCGCCCTTCCGATATACCCGTCGGTACGTGGAAGAAGCTCGCCCTTTCTATATACCCGGCGTGCGTGAAAGAGAGGCGTTAACGTACGTGAAAGAATTCGATACGTGGTACCAAGACAGTACTGATGGGGTCTGTGTGATTATTGACACCGGCTCAAAGAAATATCCTCATACGCGCGCGTAACTTCGCTATATACTCGGATAATTTCTCAGTCCGGATTTATGTCTTGCAATCGTTCATAGACGGATGGGATGGTTCATAGTGTGTGCACTGTGACCTTATTACTCCCCATTGATTTATAGGGACGATGCCCAGACGACGTTGTTGCAGCTATATTAGGCGTTAAGTGCAGTAGTAGTCGCGACGGCTTTACCCGTAAGCGCTTCCCAGAGGCACTGTATATACCGAACGCTGCGAATGAGATCTAGGATCTCGTGAGTGTTACAGAACCAATTTTACTTTTTTATTACAATTCTGCCAGTTTCTGAGCAGTTACAAAGTTTTGCAGTTGACTATGGCAACCTACAAATTAGTACAATATGCAGTACAATTTTGAATAACAGGCAAAAAATTTCAGTTTTGGGGTCCTGGTGACCTCCTGAGCCCTAAATGCTAAAAATTGCAAAAAAATAGCTGAAAATGCAATTTTTAGGTGGGTCTCCTTTTGCAAAAAATGTCTGGAATGAGAAAACAGACCAAATAGGAGAAAAATTTTTTTACCCTAAGTTAGGGATTTCTCCGCTAAATTTAGTTAGTCGTAACTAAATTCAAAAAAGCCTGCTAAATTTAGCAGTTCCGCCAAAAAATCCGCCAGATGCAAAAGGAGAGTTTTTGAGTGTTTTTGGTGGGATTTGATCCTCAAACCTCTCACTCCCAAGGCACATGCACTAACCAACTTGCCCACTTGGGGCGCTTGGACTATGGAAGGAAGCAATTTGTATTTATTGACAAATAAATTGACTTACCTCTTGGAAAATGGATGCCACGTGGCGCATGCTGGTGAAGGGGCGTTTTTAGGGTTGTATTTGCCCAAAAATGGATCTGAAGCATTTTCTCCTTGTTCAGGCCGCATTTTCTTGCTCAGGCCGCATTTTCTCCTTCCTTTGGCCGCGTGTTTTAGTGTTTGGGCGCGTTTTCCTTCGGACGCACTGTAATGCATGTACAGGCCGCGTTTTTTTTTTTTGGGCGCTGTATTTTCTTGCTTGGACTGCGTTTTTTCCTTGGCCACTGTTTCTTATTGCCCTGGCCGCATTTTTTCTTGCCTGGGCCGCATTTTTTAATGTTTATTGCTTGTTGTTTTTGCTGGGCGCGTGTCTGATTGTACAGGCCGTGTTTTTTACAATCTAAGCCTTCATTTGCTTGTGTTTGCATGCACAGGCCGTGGGGGACAGCAAAGGGCGCGGGCGAGAGGAGAAGGGGGTTTTTTAGCTCCAAAAAAATGTTTTTACTTGTGCAGGCCGCGCATGGGACAGCAAAGGGCGCGTATGCTAAAAAAAAACACTTTTTTCTCCTTGTACAGGTTGCCGGATCAAGAAAAACTCGTGGAAGATGTTTTGGCCGCTGTCTACTCTTCTTCCACTGTATATTTTCCAGCGTGGGCGCCTCCTTTTTTTTTATTTTCTTTTGCTCTGTTTGATTCACTGCAGGTGCACAGACAGACCTCCAAAACAAGCAAAACAACCTCCACATACAGTAGATAAAAAACCTTTATTGGAAAAAAAATATTATTTCCAATACCTGTAGCTAATTTTGCCTGGTGCTGAGTGCACCAGTGCAAAAAAAAATTTGCCTTCCAAGTACCTGGAAGGAACAGGCGGATGTGGGGGAGGCAGGGATGGGGCTGGGAGTTTGCACGAGGCTGCACAGGCTCTCAAATGCTGCAAACACGTCTCCAATCTCCTCTCTCTCTGCTGCTCTCTCTTCCACACCTTCACAGGGCCAGAATTTCGCTCTGGTACCAAATGTTGATTGAGAAACAGGGACGGAAGCCTGTGTAGATTTTATTGATCTCAATCAGTAAAAATTACAGAGGATGGGCTGCAATATTTATAGATATTGCACAGCCAAATACATCCGGAAAATGAGTTGCACAGGTGCAACCACAAACCAGAATAAACAAGCTTCCAAATCACCCGGGAAGCAACAATTAAATAAAAACAAATATATTGTTGAAAACAATATAACAATATGCATACTGACAAATATGGTTGATTAACCATATAACAATATAACTATTTAAAATTAATTAAATAATTAACCTATGCATAATTAAATAATAGGATAATAAAATTTATCCTAACAACTACCTTAATTGATTGTAGATTAGGTGATATGACTATCTCAAATGGTAATAATTCTAAGAAAATTTCCTTATATCCCTCTGCATGACCTTTTATTGATAATCAAGAATAATTATGGGTTGATGATCTTGAAACTAATAAACAAAATCTATCTTCTTTGGCTATGATAACATTGCAGATCACGTACGGAGATGGAAGATATAATTAATCAACTATTGAATGAACACCAACTATCCTTGGAACAATTTGGGATAGTTTCAGAACTTCAGACTTAGTTCTGAAACCTACGCATTTAGTTCCGAACCTTCAGACTTATCTCCAGAACCACAACAACAACAATCCCATGTAAATGCAAATAATTTCACTCCAAAGGAATGATATTTCTCTTAGGGAGGAGTAGAAATAGCTATGGAATTAGTAGCTTCAGTTTCAAATATATCAGGAAATGGTGAGGAATTTCTGGAAAACAACAGTGACGAGGAGTTTGACCGACAACAAGATAAGTATCATAACTCTTCCTATTGTCCTTTGTCTAGTATTCTTTCTCAAGGAAATTTTGGAGATATTGCTACATATCATATGTTATTACCACATCCATGTCCACTAAACACCTTAATGGAACCCTTTCAACAAATTAGTTCATCACACATTGGAACCAAACATGTTGAGATTCAACCGGGTAAAATTTTGAACATTAATAGTCAATCAAGAAGCTAAATTGTTTGATGTTATGAAATATCATACTAGAGCTTTTACTTGGGACTATAAAGACATGAAAGGAATCCATCCAAGCATTTTCACCTATCACATCTAAACTAAAAACATTACACCAGCTAGGCAACCTTAGAGAAGGATTAATCCACCTTAAGGGACAGATCAAGAAAGAAATTGAAAAACTATTACAAATAGGTTTTATCTACCCTATCTCAGATAGTCAGTGGGTGTCTCCTCTTGTAATTGTACCTAAAAAGAATGGAAAATGGAGAATTTGGGTTGATTATAGGGAGTTGAATAAAGCCACACTGAGAGATTATTTTCCCTTACCATTCATAGATAAATTTTTGGACAACCTTGCAGGTAAACAATACTTTTCCTTCCTAGATGGCTTTAGTGGATATAATCAAATTAGAGTTACTGTTGAGGATCAAGACAAAACTACCTTTACTTGTCCATGGGGTACCTTTACTTATAGGGTATTTCCATTTGGACTATGTAATGCTCTAGCAACCTTCCAAAGAGTTGTATTAGCAATTTTTATAGACCTAACGAATGATTGTGTAGAGGTATACATGGATGACTTTACTGTGCATGGAGACACATTTGATGATGCTTTGAAGAATTTGGACATAGTACTAACAAGATGTGAGGAACACCATTTGTCTCTTAGTCATGAGAAATGTTTAATGATGGTTGATGAGGGGATTGTATTAGGACACCACATTTCAAAAAGAGGAATTCAGGTTGACCAAGACAAAATTAGGATTATTTCAGACTTACCTGTTCCTCAAACCCCACAGATATCAAGTCATTTTTAGGGCATGCTTGGATACTATAGGCATTTTATCAAGGATTTTAGTAAAATTGCTGCCCCCATGTTTAGTTTACTTACCAAGGATTGTGAATTTTGTTGGGATGAAAAGTGTCAACATGCTTTTGAAGAAATTAAAGAAAAATTAATCACTGCCCCAATATTGAGAGGACCTAATTGGGAGAAACCTTTTCACATCCAAACAGATGCCTCAAATAACTCAATTGGTGCAGTTTTGGGATAGAAAGATGAAGAAGGGAAAATTTATACTATTTACTACCTTAGTAAAAATCTTACTCCCACTGAAATAAATTACACTACCACCGAAAAGATTTTTTTGCTATGATCTATGCATTAATAAGTTTAGACATTATACTACAAGGTACAAAATATTTGTACATATAGATCACTCAAAGCAATTATATATTTAATGAACAAACCAGTTGATTGGAGGTAGGATAATTAGATGGTTATTACTTTCACAAGAATTTCATATTACCATTGTGGATAATCCAGAAAATCTAATGTGGTAGCTGATTTCTTATCAAGATTGACCACTACTGGGAGCAAGATCCAGCTTAAGGAAAAATTTCTAGATGAACAATTGTTTGTTATTTCATCTGATACACCATGGTTTGATGATATGAAAAATTATCTTGCAATAGGGAAGTTTCATCCTTCTTTCACTAAGAAATAAATGAAGAAGTTAATCAAAACCAAAGGCACAATTTAAATGGTTAAATGGAATGTTATTTAAATTTGGACCTAATTTGGTTTTACGTAGGTGTGAGAGGAGATGAAATCTTTGACATACTCAGGGGCATGTCATGATGAACCAAGTGGAGGACACTTTTAAGTAAAAATAATAGCTCACAAGATACTTGCACTTGGCTTTTATCGACCATCTCTATATAAAGATGTGAAGAGATATATCAAGCGGTGTGATCCCCTGCCACAAGGATGGGACAACCAACCTTTACCAAAGAAATTCCTCTGCAACATTAAGTAGTGATTGAACCATTTGAAAGGTCGGGTTGGATTTTGCTGGTCCCTTTAGTCCTTCTTCACAAGAAAAGTAGCACATTCTTGTATGTACGATTATGTGACAAAGTGGCCGGAGGTGCAAAGGGGCTTTAACAAATGCCACCAAGAGTAGTTATTGATTTCCTTTGGCATAAAATTATGATGAAGTTTGGTACACCAAGGAGTATAGTTTCAAATCGGGGCCACGCTTTATGTCTAATACGATCTAGGCTTTCACAATGTAATATCGTATCAATCATAGGAAGTCACCCCTATCACCCACAATCAAATGGACAAGCAAAAGTAACAAACAGATAATTGGAAAACATCCTTACCAAAAATGTTAAATCAAGTAAAAGAGATTGGGTAAAGAGACTACATGCGTCATCTAGGCTTATAATACAAATTGAAGACTCTGAACAGGGTTTTCACCATATGAGTTAGTCTATGGGAAAAAACCCTTGTTACCTATTGAATTTGAACTACAAACATTGAGGACAACAGCTAAAGTGGGTATTGAGTTGGATGCAACACAAAAGGAAAGAATTCTTCAACTCAATGAATTGGATGAGTTGAGAATGGAAGCACTTCAATAGAAAGAGATAATCCAAGATCAAAGGAAGCAGTGGCATGACACACATATCAAGAAAAGGCAATTCAAGGTAGGAGATTGGGCATTACTTTGTTTGATTCCAAGTACCAGCAATTCAAGGGCAAGTTGAGAACCAGATGGTTAGGACCCTATTAGATTGAGCAGATATTTGACAATGGCTCTATTCAACTACTTCCCATTGATGGCAGTAGAAGGACACTTTTGGTCAATGGACATAGGCTAAAAATTTATAGGAAGCCTCCTACTAGGGATGAATTCTTGAAGCAGATTGAAGAAGACAAAGAATTTGATCATATGGAAGAACCCAGTTCTTCCAAAATGATCAAATAATCAAATGCATGGATCCAAAATAAAGGGAAGAGAATGAAAACTAGAAAATGGTGTTCTCTTCCCAAAAAAAAAAAAAATAAAGAAAAATAAAAGGGAAGGAATGAAAACCAATAAATGGTGTTCTCTTCCCAAAAAATCTCTCAAAGATCAATTGAAAACCAGCAATGGCGATTGGTCTCTTCAATAAATGGCTAATGCAAAATAAAAATAATTTTTTTGAATTCCATCTGTCTTTTCTAACCGTTTTTCCTTTTTCACTTTTAGGAATGATGAGTCATCAAGGCGGAGGGATTACATCAAAAAAGGATGGTAATTATGTCTTGAACTTATTAAAGGTTAAATTAAAAGTTCACATGTGTGATTAGACTTGATTTAAAAATTCGGTATGATGAGTCATTTATTGCACATTATGATTAAAAACAAGTAATCATGAGGGTGATGTTGATAGAATAATAAAGTGGTAGTGTATTTGTAATTAGCTATCATTTGGGTGGAATAAATGAAGTTGAGAAGTAGTTGTAGAAGAATTTCAAAGAAGAAGCAAAAGAATTGTATTTGAATTCCGTAGCTAAACCCATCAATTCTGGCAGATAAAAACAATAGTTCTATAGCTAAACAAAATATTTCCACAGCTAAATCTAGTAGTTCTACAACTAATTCTGAATTTTAAGAAAGAATAATTTGAATCATCCTCTTTTACATGGGGATTAAAAATAAGTCAGAGCTAGAGGATGATACCCAACTTCTTGCAGATGAAGAAGTGGCAACCATTTTTAGATGAGCAGGGTGGCTAGAGTTCCTGAAAAAGTTCTTGAGGTACAATGATGAATTGGTAAGGGAATTTGTTGTAAATTTAGAAGAATCTAGAACTAAATTTAAAATCATTGTAATTCCTTTTACTGTCAATACAATGAGTAATGTATCTGGTGTACCAATTGTGCATGTCCCAAATCTTGTCAAGGGAACCCTTAAAGATCTAGTGGAAACCTTGATATAAGAGGGGGAATCTAAGCCCCAATATATCTATAACACCAATAAAATCATCAAGGGGCCAAAAGGGCTAGATTACCCAAACCCTTCAATAGGGTAACATTCTGGGTAGTTAAGTATTTAACTTGCGATGGTCAATTTGGAATTGTGGGAAGAGAGGTCCTTAATATGCTAATATATCTTAGGTATGGGAATTAAATACCAGAATATATAGTAAATCTTCCAGGATTCCTTTTTTACTCCATCCAGACAATGTCTCAGAGGTATTCTTGGGGAGTTGGAACAATCAAACATCATGGGTTAATCCATTTGGTATGCCAACACCATTTTCTTTTAAAGAAAAATGGAGAAGAAATATGGGAAAATTTTCTTAACAAGTTTAAGCAAAACCCTGATATTATCAG
The DNA here is from genome assembly GCA_018340775.1 of Taxus wallichiana var. yunnanensis. NCBI lineage: Eukaryota > Viridiplantae > Streptophyta > Pinopsida > Cupressales > Taxaceae > Taxus > Taxus wallichiana. Next base: position 807,684,139 of record CM031238.1, on the reverse strand, counting down.
GAGGGGAATACCAACCCCTTTTTCTCCTAAAATTAATTTGGATATTGATGCCCCTACAAAGGAAAAGAAGGAAATAGGTGGGGGTAATGTACCAAAAATAAGGAGATTTGGAAGAAGGATTAAAGTTGTAGAACCTATTATGCCTATCAAAGAAACTCCTTCCTCTACAATAGTACCAAGAGAACTAATATCTGTCTCTAACAATGATAGTTCACCTAAGCTAGAGCATGAAGTGAAATTCAGAAGAAGCTCTAGGAGGAAACCCATTTCCGGAAATTTTGAAGCTCCTCAAAGAAGAAGAGTTCATAAGAGGTCTAGGGAAATTCCAGAGGAGATGGAAGAATAGGATGGGTTGGAAAAAGAAGCTACTGATATTTTGGGCAGCATGGCCATGACTCCTCCTGGACCAAGCCAAACTGAGGTGGAGAAGGAAGATGAAATATTTGAAGAATATGCTTTTCAAGAGTTGGGTGAATCAACAACACTGTCACATGAAGAAGAGGAATTGACATCTTGGAAACGGAAAGGGAAATCCCCTTTGGTGGAAGAGGAATGCTCATTCCCCAAGGAGCTTTCAGAAAAAGAGGAGAAACAACAAGTAAGATAGGCTCTATTTTTTTCCAGAGTAGAACTCATCATCAGAGAGAAGGATGAGGAATTAAACTTCCTCAAACTCAAGTTAGAACAGAGGGAAATGCTCATTGAGAAACTAACAAATCAGCTCACAAATAGGACTAAAGAATTGACAATGGTCAAATAGCAGATGATGGAAAAAGAAGAAGAATGTCAATTTTCTAGAAGACCAAGTGCTATGTCAACAATATCTGCATAGACTAAACTGACTTACTGGCCACTCAAGCAGTTGTGGGATGATACCTGCAAGGAACTTAATGAATTTAAAACATCAAATGAGGACCTGAGAAGCAAGATGGAAGAAGAGAAGAAAGCAAGGAAGGAATGGGAAGAAAAATTCTACAAAGAGGAAGAAGAAAAATTTAAATGTCTTGTAAAAATACAAATGGTTTGCATAATGAGTGAAAAGTTACTCACATGCAGGAGACCTTCTCCTGCATACAATGTCTTTTTGGAAGAACAATTTATTCACTGGAAACTATCAAGAATTGCATGTGGCCTTCCACATGAAATAAAAGATGAATCTGAGTTCATGACATCCTATTCCTCAACTAGTGCAGAGCAAAAAAATATTCTCTGTGAATTTTATCTCTGTAATCTTATGCTGGAAAAGAATACGAATTCATGATCAATTTGTATGTAGGGGAAAGCCAACTAAATGCATTTTTTTTTGTTCTTCAAAATCAGATTGCATGGAAAGAGATGGATTCTAAGCATCTATTAAAATCTAGTTCATCTGGTCTCTACATGAGGGCTCACTATGGTAAACCATCTACCTTTGCTATACATTTCAGATCCCATGCCTTTGATAGTCGGTTCAAGGCACATTATCTGGCCAATTTACAAAAAAGTATTGATGCCTTCACCTCTTATGAGGAGGAAAAATTTGAAGAGATTTATGATGGATGTTTGAAAATATGGGAGTTTCTCACAGTTGTATTGAGAAGAAGAGAAGTGATATCTCCCACAAACTTAATATGGAGCTTAGAAAGAGCTAAAGCCTTGTGTACATTAATCCCTCAAGTCAATGAAAAATGTAGGGGCATATGGATGGGAATGAGAACAAGGCCTCCTCTCCTTCTCACCCCCATGTCTCCATGGAAAAATAGAGAGCCTCAAGATCCCACTCAATTTGAGGAATGGAAGAGGAAAGTAGAAGCAGGATCAGGGTATAGTACTTCTAAACTAAAACACTAGGATATTTAGTTTCAACCATTTGACCTGAGTAGTCAATTGGAATGCAGAATCCACAACCCAAGATTTGAAGAGTAAAGTTTGTAAGGGGACTTACAAACAAGTAAGTATGGGGGAGATGATAAGGCCAAAATATGTCTCGTTAATGTGCAATAAATGATCTTATTTTACTCTCCTTTTTATCAAGCTTGACTACATTTTGTGACTTTTGTTTGATCTAGTATAAGTTAGGATGTAATTGTCCATCTTTTGTTGAATTTAGTTCTAATGTCTAAAAATTTGTAATTCCTAACAAAGTGTGTGGAAATTCAGTTTTTGTAATAAAACAGTCACAATCAGTCAAGAATGAAGTATGAAGCAATCAACATGTTTTTGGGAGCATTGGCTTCAATATGGCTTAGTTCTGAAACTTCCAGACTTAGTTCTGAAACTCCATCACATAGTTTATGAGCTCTATTACTTAGTTATGGAACTCCATCACACATTTTATGAGCTGCATTACTTAGTTCTGGAACTCCAACACTTAGTTCCAAAAATCTCGCGTTTAGCTCCTTAACTTTCACGCTTGGATCTAAACAGTCCCCTTTAGTTCCTGGAACTTCTCCAAAGTTTTAGAACCAATGGGAATTTGTTTATTTTGATGAAATCTAATGATAAATAAATCAATGAGCCTTTCAATCAGGAGCAGATCAGGAGATTTCCAATTCTTCATACTCGAAGATCTAGGGATAACTTATCAGACAATTGTACATCCAACAAGGTTCCAAATTCAACATCTATTTTGGGCACTATTTGGTTCCATCTGAATTGGTAGAATAGTTATGGCCATAAATGCATCTTTGAATGAAATATATATATAAAGACTTGTAGATAGATTTAGGAGATAACATATACACACGTATACATAAAGATAGAGAGAACATTTCAGCAATAAAATAGCCACTTCATTTTGAGAGAATATTACTTTGTCAAATCTTGATTCAAGGTGGAGTAAGGGCCCACTCCTCTAAGAACCAGGATCCTCATTTTATTGGTATTTATATTTCTAAAGAAAATGGTATAGATCTCATTAGTTCTATAAATGCTTTTAATTTTTAAGTTAAACTCTATCAGTATACTTGTCCTGCCCCAGTGTATAGATTAGATTTTTATTTCCTTGCAAGCTTTTCACAACATTTTCAACCGTGTGTTTATTTCCAAGAAAAGTGTGTTTACTTCTATATCGTGTGTTTATTTCCAAAAATTTATTTACTTTTGTATGTGTGTTTATTTCCAAAGTAATTTATTCCAGCAATGAGTGTTTATTTCAACAAGTTCTTGTAGCATAAATATAATAAGGCTTTGGCCATAGAATACTAAGGAAAATACAAAAAACTCCAGAAAATAAAATAATATATACCTACAGTCAATTACTAAATCACTAAGATTCTTCTTATTGCATATAGCTTCAGACACACCCCTAGTTTGAATATGACATCAACTAAAAGTTGATTAAATGAAGGGAATAACGACACCCATAATAGTGTTTTATGAAGAGCTTTTCATTATGAAATAAGTAATGTTTTTCACTACTCGAATCATAAGAGATGGGATGAAGGAGTTTTATAGGTGCCCAAGAAGGCTTTGGACATCTTGAATACCTTCTTCTAGGTCTCATTAGTGATCATATGCCTTCACTATGATTCTTGAAGGTGTATCGCACATATGAAGCATCTAAGAAAGGGGGAGTCGTCTGCGAGTCAATATGTTCTCGCTCTACAAGGTCAAGGTATTTCATTTAATTTCCTTCAGTATGTCTTGATAGTTTGATTCAATTGTTTTTGTTTAAGTTAGTATGTTTCAAGCATATGTTGACTGTGTTTATAAGTCCGTATGACTATCATCATGAAACTTTGGGTGTTTAAGTTATTTCAATGGATGTTTGAGTCATTGTGTAGTCTTAAACATGATTTATTATGTCATATACTTCATTTGGAATGTCTTCTTTAGGTCTATATAATTGGTTTATAACTATAGTAAGAATCTATGGTTTGTGATGGTATTGGTGACAATTTTGAGTTGTAAAAAGGCATAAATTCTATTGTGTGTTACAATATGATGTCACATGTATGTCTATAAGTTCATTATGGGTTGATGCTTTATGACCGAGTTTAAACCGTAGGAGAGATTATGATTGTTGGGTCTGATTTAGGGTCTTCATGGTCTATGTCAAAGATTTCATTTAAGTCCATGTCATACAAGGTATGTTGTGAGTCTTGTAACAAGAAGTATAAAGGATTTGGCATGGATTGAGCTCAATTAGAGTGTGTATGTTGATTTATATTGTCAATTTGGCTTATCAAATGGTCCCTCATGACCTAAATCAAATGTGTCAATGAAAGAACATGATTTTCTCGAGTAGGTGCTATCTTCAAGAGCGTATAATTCACTAATTCAATTATCAGTAGTCTTCAATGTGTTTGAGATGATTTAGATGTTGATACTATGAAATAAACATAGAGTGTTTGAAAATTGATCCTCTTAGATTTCTCTGATATAAGAATTATAGATTACATATAGATCTCGTATCTCTCAAGAAAGGGAATTTTTTCAAAGATCATGCATATGTTGATTCCCAACTAGATGTATGCTAAAGGAAATGTTGAAATTAATCAAAAGGTGAAAGAAATCTTATGTTATAGGTTTATTCAAGGGTTTTAGGTCTTTAACCCTATAATGAGAAAATAGGTTAAGTAATATGTTACTAGTAGAGCTCTACATTTATTTAAGGAGGTGATACACAAGCATAAGAAAATGCAAGCGTATACTTAAGGGGTCTCAAAGCTCAAGAGAAATAAATTTATAAGTGTATCATCTTATGAGAGATCATCAAAAGGGTAAGCTACACGTTTTAGGTTGTCATGCAAAGATACTAGGTACAAAGGTATGCTTTTATCCAATATGAAAAGGTCTACAATGTAGTTCATACATAAACATTGTATGGTTGCAAGGTTCATCTAGTATTCCCATCCTCTTGAAGGAAAAAAACATGGTTTCTCAAAGGAAAGTATTTAACGTTTTAGAGATGTAGTTATAAGTATACATTTTATAGATGTATTCATGTATATAGTGTGTTTTGTTTTCATTTCTATTTTATTATACTGTATTGTGTGTCAAAATAAAAAATTGCTTTAGAATCTTGGAGAGGTTTATGAGGTTTGAGAATACTAAGTGAATTAAAAATGAGATGAGTAGATGATGAGATACAAGTTTGATGGTCCTTGAAGGAAAGGGAGTTATTATAGAGCTTCAAATGGGTTAGATGGATGATCATGGAGTCTATATGAATTGTGAATGACAAAGTGGCCTAGTTTACAAAATGTCTTTAGTAAATGTATGTAACAATCATCAATTTTATGTACCTAAGGAGTTTATCTTCCAAAGTTGAAAATTGATGTCAAATCTTTGTTTTTAGGAAGTGGGTCATAAGTGACTATCAAACATTATTCACAAGTATGAAGTGGTGTGAACTTGTTGTTTGAAGGAAATTCATGTTCACTATGTTTTTAGAATCTTTCTTGTTATCAACAAATTACAACACCCCTAAATAGCATAATTGTGGACGGGGAATTTGGTGTAATTTGTGTAATATTGAATCATCTCTCACGATGTGGGACTTGTGGGATTGATATGACCCTTAGGAGAAGGATCTTCCCGCTCCTAAAATACCTACCGTAAGCTACTCCTAATGCGGGAAAAGATGTCTAATCCTATCCTAATACTTCAAGTAACCCGAGAGAGAGAGAGTGAGTGAAAATAAACCTACACTAAGAGTGGTGATACACCAGAAAAGGAGGTTGCTAGCCAAGAATCCAATTTCCTAAAATGGAGAGAGGTGAGCAAAGGAGAGGGTGGACAAGATACACCATAGACCAAAGATAGATTTCACACAGAGAACCACTTCATACCCATTAAACATAGATTTCAAAACATGCAATAGTCATCAAGAATATGCATAGTATACTCTGCAATGAAGAGAGGAAAGTAGAGACAACAACATATGCAAAGGATGGAAAAATGCATCACAAAACACATTATATTACTCCAATAAGTGTGCAAAGTACAAAATCAGTGGGAAAGAGGAAATAAAATTCCATTACAAAGATTGGAGAGGAGGTTTAAGCTCCACATTCAACCCTAATTGAGAAGAAAGAGAGAGGGGAGCAAGATAAAAATGAATAAATCCCTAATAAATGAGCCCAAGATTACAATTTATAGAATGCGAAGAGGAAGAAAGAACAAATCTGAAATTTTCAACTACTTGGAAGATGTAATAAATGAGTGTTATTGATGGTTTTTTACTAGCAAAAGGCTCCCATGCTTCCTATGACCTAAAAAAAAGATAAATAATGATTGCACATGTCCATTTAATGCACCCCCAACCACTAACTAAACACTAAAGTAAACTAGGATGGTTTAATGAAAACTTTACCTTAAAAACTTCATCAATTTATGATTTTTTGTTTCATTGTGTGTAGAGATCGTAATCCTAATTCTAACGAGACCAATTTTTTTGAAAATCCATCAAGGAATGCAAAATTTATGATTATCTCGAGTGATTATAGCTATGCTAGTTTGCAAAGGCTTGCTTGATTATTATATGACTGAGAATTAAATTATTTGTTTGGAGAATGACATTAAAAATATTTTTCTTCTTCTAATGTTTTGTATAATATTTCAAATGGTCTTGCATTTAAATTTATGGGGTCCTTATTGAGTTGATTATTGCTTATATGGGGAAGGGAGTCAATGTTTTAATATTTTACAACTCTTCCCTTTTGCCATCTCGGCCGATCTAGATCCTCTCTTGCATTCCCGACCTCATCTTTCAATGCACCAAGATGATAATTTTGGACATTGAGCCAAATGTTGATGCTTCCGACCTCATCCTTTTATGCACACTATCCCTTACATTGGGTAGACCACTCTCACACTACCAATTCAACCATTAGCCAACTTGCGACCATGTTGCATGCATCCTAGTGTACATTATATCGGTGCTTCTTTGACTTGGAAAACTCAATACCCAACGCCTATTTATCCTCCTAATAACTTTGCATTAAATTACAGGCTTCTCATCCCATCGGGAACATGTTACACCTCTATCACATATCACTTGTTCCATTGGCTTCCGCATCTCCCCGCAGCAAGGCTCTCGTGCATCCTTTGCTCTGCAAGCATTCTCCAACTCACCATTGACCTCGCTTTGGGTTCTACACTATCATGAGTCTACCTCCATTCAACTTGGCAACTACTTATACTACTTCATCTCCACTTACCTTTCTATGTCGAGTCTTCCTTAAACGGTGAGATCCCTTCATCCACATCGGTAAGCCTATCATAAGTGCCAACTCGACATGCATTTCCAAATCACCATCACCCATTACATAGCCTTGTTACACATGGAGACCCCATGCAGCTTTGGGGTCTCCTCTCGCTTTTGTTTCTTTAGGAGTTTCACTGAGGGGCCACATGGCGATCCCTTGAGACTCCTCATTCACTCGTGATCCTATGATGGGGATTTTCCTTGTCTTGACTCATCAGATCACCGAGTACAATCACCATTTCCTCTCACTTGAGATTGTGAACCCTTTAAACCTCGAAGATTCATACACGATGTAATATCCACATTCTTTGAGCTCATTTCTACTTGACTCGATCGACTCAGCTCGCAATTTGACCCCGCTCAAAATGGAATCTCGTAGGCTTCCCTGTCATGAGCCCACTAATCATTGTGGCTGAATTTTGATTTGCCTCCAAAGATGGAGTCTTGTTCAAATTCCTTCGTTTTCTTCTTTTAGTTGGCTTGAGTGTTAAGTACGGTTCATCAAAATGATGGAGTATCTTGACATCTATATGGCCACATTGCCGTCTCACCCTATTATGAATTTATCACCCCACCTTTTTGTTTGGTTCTCCACGTTGTACCAAGTCAACCCAACTCTAGTGCAACTCATCCTCCTTTCTAATTGTGCATTGTGTTTTATTCATTGTTATGACCCAAACCGTTCCATCCCTTCTAAATTGAGCTTGTAAAATCTTTCAAACCTAAAGATTCTTGTGATAAATGGCTTTAATCACCTTCACTCATGGATTTAACACAATCAACTCGATGAGTATGGAGACTATTTTGATGAATTTGAATATCCTTCCATCATTTAATCAACTCTCTCACCATTTGGGCATGTAATATATTGACTCATCGGTCTGCAATAGGATAAGTTTAGACTCCCTACAACTCATTGCTATACTCTTGCTCACCACATTTTAATATGACTTGGTGAAACTTGAAAGAACCTTTCCCTTCGATGATGATAGCTCATTGGGGGATGATACAACTTGGCTTTGAAAATGACAAGTGATGGTTTGATGCATGGCTCCACCTTCATTCACCATGCGGAAAAGTAGCTTCGGTGATTTTGATAGCTCGATTTTGGAGGATAGTTCATGCGTGTCATTGAAGTAGTTCAATTCATGAACCTTTAACCACTTGTTTTTTCATCAAATGGCTCAATGAATCCCAAATACTCTGTCTTTCCTTAAATAAACCAAGAAAATTTCATTGGTTAGTATGGAGCTTAGCTATGTATGAAACAACTAAACCCAAACAATGTATCATCGAGCTAAGAGTATCTCGCTTTGAGCTTCTTTGGCCCCAACATGTAATTTTTTTCAAACCTTTTCTGCTTTCTCTTAGAATTCTTTTCATCTTATCATGTCAAAGGTTGTGTAGGGTTTTTAGATGTGTCTTAGACATAAACATAAAATTTTCCCCTTTTATCCCATAAGTGGGTCCCTTAAAAATTACCTAAATGCAATCCTATCAGTTCTTTAATTTCACCCGGGAGAAATTAGATAACAATTAGGCAAATCGCAGGGCTATTTTCCTGCTAAATAGAGCATGACCAGATGCTTATAGCTATCCATTTGGCATGGAGTCTATGTGATCAACATAAACTAGTTCAAATTAGAAAAATCTCGACCCATGAACACTTGGAATATTGTTTCTTACTTTTGAACTTTCCTCACCTGCTCGCACTCTCAACTTTCATAAGAAAATATTGAAATTTATTTTGTGAGAGTAGAAAATTGTTTTAAAACTTGAATTTCACTCATTCCTACAACTGTTTGTGATCTATGTGGATGAATGATGGACACTGTAACTACACGCCCCAACATCTGATTTTCACCTAGTGTGAATAAATGAGACTAATATCCTTGGCAAGGTAAGACATACTACAAAATTTGAGTAATAAACTTGTCAACTTGAACATCATGGAACTCTATTAAAGTCTGATTTTCTTTCTTCTTCTGAATGTTCCATCTTTGACACACTTCGTATGTGCTTGGTGAATGTTGGAGCTGATATGAATGTGCTAGCGTCTAATATTTTGATTGATTGTAAGGGTGTAGAGGATTTTTTTAGTTGTTCTTGGAGAGGATAAACAAGATTTCCTCCTTAACTAATTTTAGTTGCTCTGCATTTTTTTGATTTGAAGTTTCGCAACCGTTACATGCAACTATAAGTTTCTTCGATGCAATTTCCTTTTATAGAAGCATGATGAATTGTATACAAAGCATACAAGAAGCAATAGAACATGTGCACCAGAACTTAGGGAAAATGAAAACTAATCTAACAATAGAGAAATGCGCACAAGCACTTGGAGGAATGAAAATATAAACTAATATATAGGGGTGAGACATCTTCCTTTTAGTATAAATGCTTGAGATAGATTCCATTGACTAGAATCAGTATCTCCCCATCCAACTTAGCCACTGTAAATAATTGCTACTCTTGTATTCAAAGGTGATCATGTATGGACCACTCCATATTGCATCAAATTTGGAATGCTTGCCTAGTTTTTCTTGGTCAACATCCCACTTCAGTACCAAGTCTCCTTCCTAGAATTCCCTTGCCTTTTATTTCTTATCAAAACTTCTTTTGATTAGTGCTTAGTCTTTCTCCATGGTTTGCATCACATGCTCTCTTGTTTCTTCCAATATCATCAGCTCGCATACCCGATTTCCATGGGTTTGAATGTAGCTAGTTCCAACCGCTTCATGGTTCCAATGCTGGCAATTCAAGTGATATGGGAATCCTTGACTCTTTCCCATAAACCAATTTATATAGAAATCTTCTTGTAGACCTCTTGGGTGTAATTCTATCAGCCCACAAGGCTGATTTAAGCTTTGTATGATGGGCCCTCTCGGTTCTCATCAAGAGTCCTTATGAGTCTAGTATCTTGAACTTTTCTTTACCCGTGAATAATGCACACTTTTTACATTTCTTAATCCAAGCATAGCAATCACTGAATAGTGTGGGCCATTAGTAACTAACTTTCATGATCTTGAGATTTGTTACTCATAGAGAAAAGTGACCTCCTGCATCTCCATCATGGAATTCATGCAATACTTTCTCAATCTAATTTGAAGGGATGTACCTTAGAAGAATTTCATTTATATCCTTCTTGAATAAAATGTCATCAATGAGAGCGTCTGACGAAATAGACTGCAATATGAAATATCTCCTCTTTAATTTTCTCAATTCCAGAGGACATAGGCCCATTTGAAGGTAATGCACCATATCTTGGGTCCAACATGGAGTGAGTGCATCAACCAATTGTTTTTATCATTTTGTAGCACTAGGACAACTTCTTCTTTATCTTTCAAGTCAAGCATGTTGTTTAAAAGAAAGTTGCTCACATACCACAGAACAAATTGGTCACTTTGATGTCTATTTCATATTCCATTACTCGTGTGATCTAACTTTCCCTCTTCTCATTCAGATATTTGTTTAGAAGAAATCATTTGACTCCGACATGAGATACTAACAATTGGATCTTGTTGTTGGAAACCAAATGTTTGAACTTCTTCAAACTTCTAATCACAACAAGGACATTATTTTCAATAAAATAATACCTTGCTTCGTAGTCTTCTAAACTTTGACTGAAGAATGTTATGGGCTGCTCCAAGCCTTCTTTATTCTGCTGCACCAAAATGGTTGAGATTGTATCCAAACCCCCAAAATCATATAACATGAAATCCTTGGAGAAATATGGATTAATAAGAGTTGGGGCTTGAGATATTGCATGCTTGATGGCCTCAAAACTATCCTTACCTTCAACTATCCATTTGAATGCAAGGATCTTCTTTAACATCATGGTCAATGGCTTCACCAAGGTGGCAAAATCAGGCACAAATTTGTGGATAAAATTTATTCTTCCCAAGAAGCTTTGAAGAGCCTTCTTGTGACTTGGAAATGGAAGATCTTGAATAGATTTAAATTTTTCTTGATCAACTGTTAATCCTTCCTTTGAAACAATGTGGCCCAAAAACTTTCCTTCATGTGCTAAGAAAATACATTTTTTTGGATTCAAAGATACTCCAAACCTTCGCATCTTTGAAACACTTTCCTGAGGTGAAAGAGATGATTTGTTGCATTCTTAGAGAAGATAGTGATATCATCAAGATAAAAAGCACTATCTTGTTGATCAACCCCTTGAATGCCATATCCATTGCTCGCTGAAATGTAGCTCCAGCATTTGAAAATCCAAATGGCATCTTCCTATAAGCATAAGTGCCCCATTTTGTAGTGAAATTTTTCTTGAACTGGTCTTCTTCTTTCACCATAATCTGATTGTAGCCTAAATAACCATCCAACAATGAGAACCTTTCCAACCAGCTACAACCTATAAAATTTTCTCCATTGAAGGGAGTGGATAATGATCTTTGAGTGAAGCTCTATTCAAGTCACGAAAGTCTACACACAATTTGATTTCTCCATTTCTCTTCTCGTACAGGCACTAAGTTTGCAACCCAACTCAAATTTTTAATTGGAAATATGATGTTGGCCTCAATTATCTTGTTTAATTCTTTCCTCATGAGAGTTTCAATGTGAGGATTCATCGACCTTTGCTTCGCTCTGATGGGTTTAGATTCTCGATCAAACTCAATAGTAAGCCATCCAATTTTAGATTGAAACCTCTCAAATCTTTATAATTTCAGGCAAAGACATTAGGAAACTCTTGAAAAGTAGTATAAAATCATATTTATCTTGTTGAGTACTCACTTTGCTAATTTGCAACACTTTGTCTTCACCTACTTAAATAGGCTCTAAGTCTTCACCCTTTACTTGGATATTTTCTTTTCTTGTCGAATTAGTCATTGGGGTTGAATATCGACTCCAAAGTAACAAGACCCTTTATAAATTTGTTTTTTTCTCATCTCGAACCACTTGGTCACCATAATATTGTTCCAATTTTTCTTAATTCCTTGTAGAGAACTCAACTTTCTCTTGCAAGAAGTTGATGATTTTCTCATCATTTTCAAATAATTTATAGCTTTTATCATTTTCTCGGGATGATTAGTCCTGACAATCACCTTTATATGAGGTTGAACTTGATCTCTCTTAATGTTTTCAACAACATCAAATGTTTCCCCAACTACGCACATTATCAACTACATCATTCTCCTTCCTTGGGATGATAATGATATTAAAACCTTCAAAATCCTCAATGAGATCCCATACTTAGTTCTTTTAATTGTTTACAAGATCAATCTTGGAAGCATGTTGTCCTCGAACTTGGTTTACATCTACTCACTATATCCAAATGCTTCCAAGTTTTTAATGCCTCCTTTCCTTTCCCAATGTAGCCCATGAATCAAGTATTTGTACTCAGTTGTGTTATTTGAGAAAGAAAATTGGAAATGAAAAGATGAGTAATACTTGATACATCGAGGTGGCATAAGCAATGCTCCTCCTCTAGCACCATGCCTACTCCTTGAGATGTCAAATAATAGCTTCCATACTTCATTATTATCTTTGCAATATAATTTGGTGATGTGAGGGAGAGGTGTATTATCTTCATGTATGCATTAGAACCATAACTCAACTTCTTCCATCTCCTTATAAGGATCAAAGGCATGTCGATTATGAACTCATTAATCAAGATTCAAATATGGAATGTTTCAACCTTATTATATGTTTCATAAATCCCCGGACAATATTCCCGATCAAAAGATGAGCAATTTGAATTGATTAGACTTTGTATATGTGGTTCAATATGGAAATTAGTGATTGAATTAGATCTGATTATAGTTTTAGCTCCATATCTCATCTTGAAGAACATATGTGACCAACTAGAAGACAAGTAGCCTCTAATTTTTGCAGTGAATTCCCTTAATAAGCATAGAGTGAAGAGTAGTGGCAGGTCAATTACTAAAATCTTGGCATCTTGTAACACCATAACATTGGGACAAGCGTGTAATGTGAGGATCAATTCTTTGATTAATCTAACTATAGTCATTGTTGTTCCATCTAATTGTACCACACCTCTCCGAAATGACTTCATATTGAAGGCCTAACTGATCAACTATTTTTTTGGGCATGACGAAGCTACTTGCTCCCAAATTAATCATGCAAATGTGCACTAACTTATCCCTAATGATCAATGAGACATAGAATAGTGGGGGATTTAAATTTTTACCTTGTTGACCTCCTAGAGCTCCTTGCAGGAAGTTTTAGTGAGCAATTTATCTTGGTATTTATGAGGCTCTCTTGAGATAGGCCAATTTTTCATGGTAGTCTTGCACAGATCTCTCTATCTTGGGATAGCTAATGACTCCCACATTGAGATGTTTACATTTGTTTTCTTCATTTTCTCAATGATATTGAATGGAGAAGCACTATCCTTTTTCTTCCCTTTACTTTGCACAATCTTCTCTTGCACATTAGCTACTACAACTGATGTATGAGCTGGTCTAGAAGAGGGTCTAGGCTGATTTTACACATTTGGAGTTGCACTTTGATTCCCAATTCTTACGGGGTGACAGAGGGCTGAATATCAATTGAATTATATGACTAACCTCCTTAAATATTCCTCTTCTTAAACAAAGTGTATTGGTTGTAACACCTTGGGTAGGAGTTTGATTTATTCCATAGAAATCCTCCACTTGCCAATTAACAAGTGTGGTCTCATTTGGAGGTGCTTCCAATGTGCTATCCTGCTACTGATTTTCCTCTTGACTTACCTCTTGTTCCACACTAACTCATTATCACCATTATAACTTGATTTAGAGCACTTTGTTGAAGCATGTTGAATGATTGTGAGGTTGCTTGCATAGGAAGCACCAAATGTATTCTTGAGCCATGTTATTTTGCACTAGCACCAAGTCCTAAGATGTGATGCAACATTAGGATTATAAAGATAAAATGTTCTATTATTAGGAGGTTTTGCTTGGTTTTGATTTGTAGCTTGAACATGTGGCATATTAGGCTGATACAGAGGCCTATTAGGTTGGGCTTAAGGCTGGTATGGTCTAAAATTCTAGGCTTATTGCCTCTTAATTGTCACCAATGCATTTCCTAAGTTTTGTAACTATTTCATGACCTCTTAGAGATCTCTTGAAGTGTTAGTATAAGAGGTAGAAATTTCATTCGAATTATGATTCTTTGGGGCAGGAATAAGAGCTAATGTGGGTGCTTGACTAGAGCTTGGATTCTCTATTTATGGATATAGAGGCATAGGTGACCTAGGTGCAAGTTTACCAACTTGAATGAGACAATTTTCATCTATAATAGCAATATTATAAGTTGTGTGTAAATTTGTACCTCCCATGGATTAAATCATCATGACAATGTCAGAATTTTGGGCCTTAATGAAGTGCACGAAAACATCTTCAGCTATTGGTCTCATAGCAAGAGGAATCCTATCCCACATATTTTGAAATCTAAAGTTGGAATCAACCATTTGTTTAGTTAGATACCTCTCGGATTATTTTCAATTGCTCCAATAGAGATAGATTATCCTCCTTTTCCACAAATTGACCATGAATATCTACACACAACTACTTCCAATTATGAATTGATCCTACTCCTAGGATTCTAAACCATTGTAGAGCTTTGCCTTTAAAATAAGAAGCCAATAATTTGACTTCCACATCCATTTCATTAACCTCATGTATAACATAGACATTTGCAATGTCTTGAATGTGATCAATCATAGTTGTATGATTCTCCCTAGTGAAATATGGAATGTTCTTTAATGCTACAATTAGGATTGTATTTTGTGCATTGAGAGAAAGTGGGTTGTTGCATGTCAAATTCATAAATGGATTTGGAGGTGGTTTTTGCTGATGAACCATTCTCGATTGGTTTGAGAATTCTATTGAATTGAATAAATGGTCTACTAGGTGGAGGTGTTGATAATGCTTTATTAGGTGGAGATGGGGACCTTTGGATTCTTCTCTCCCTTCTTCCTCTATCTAGTGAGAGCTGAAAACACTCAAAGATACCATCTTCTCTAGTATTTGACCTTGTTTGAATCCTTTTGATAAATTTGAAAAGATTGGGTTGTTAAAACTAGTGAATTCTTCCTTTTGGAGTCGCTAGATGTGTTTTTTCAAAATATCTTATAGGCTAAAATCTTACAAGTGCACACCATGGTTGTTGTAATAAATATGAAGACTTATTTTGGTCCCACTAGGTGTGATAGAACTATTATGAAGTAGTGGATGTAACACGATGGCTTAAATAATGCTTTGCTTAAAAGTGGACCACCTCTAAAAAATGAAACCATAACTTCAGTGATGTCCTGGTCGTGTCCGAACTATTATCAATAGATTAAAACACCCCCCGAATGGCCTGATTGTGGATGGGGCATTTGATGTAATTTTTATAACATTAGATCATCTCTCAAGCTATGGGACTTGCATGACTTGAGATGAACCTTTAGATAAGGCTAGTTCTTGCTCCTAAACTACACGCCTTAAGCTACTCCTAATGCGGGAAAAGATATATAATCCTATCCTAATACTCCAGGGACCAGAAGAGTGTGTGTGTGAAAATAAACCTACACTAAGAGCGGTGATACACCAAAATAAGAGCTTGTTAGGCAAGAATCCAACTTCTTGAAATGGAGAGAGTTGAGTAAAAGAGAGGGTGGACAAGATACACCACATACCAAATATAGCTTTCACATAGAGAACCACTTCATACCTATTAAACACAACTTTCAAAACCTGTAATAGACATCAAGAATATGCATAGTATACCCTGTAATGAAGAGAGGTAAGTAGAGACAACAACACATGCAAAGGATGGACAAAATGCATCAAAAACACATTATATTTCTCTAATAAGTGTGCAAGAAGTAATAAAATTCCATTACAAATCTTGGAGAGGAGTCTTAAGCTCCACATTTAACCCTAGTAGAGAATAAAAAGAGAGGGGGTAGGAGAAAATGACTAACTCCCTTATAAATGATCCCAAGATACCAATTAATGAGAAGAGGGAGAAAGAAAAACCTAAATTTTCCTTTTCAAATACTTTCAAAATGCAATAAATGAGTGCAATTAATGTTATTTTAATTGAAAAAGGTTCCCCATGCTTCCTTATGAAAGAGGGTTTGAAAACCCATAAGCAAGGATCACGAGGGACGATGTGCACATCAACAGACGTGCGAATGACAGCGTGAAGAGATCTTGGGAGGAGTGAGCATCAACCGAATGTGCATGCAAAGATTCGACAAATGGGCAGAACCTAGTTAAGCCATAAAACTCTCCTCTATCTCATAGATCAAAAGACGTGTACATATAGGAGGTGCTGAGTAACCCCCAGTGCTGCAATCATGACAACTTGAGTAGAGAGGGGGAGTTACATTCCTAGAATAGAAGTGTAACTCCCAATGACGCATATGACGCATTGATGTGCTGACGCACTAACGTGCTGACGCACTGACGCGTAAGGGAATCTCATAATGACCCCTAAATGACACATGGACCTATGATCTCACCTAAGTGAGATGACTCACCTAATGATGTGGAAAATACACACACCAACACCCCCCCTTCATCATAACTTAGGATGAGGCGGAAAGTCAAAAACAAGAAATGGGTCCCGACACAAAGCCTGATGAGGTACCCATGTACAAGAAAGAAGTCCCAAGCAGTGAAGGAAAACCCAGTGGGAAAAACATCCACCACAAGAGAACAAAACACTCTCTAATCTAAGAAAGATGCCAAAATGGTTCCTGGCCATAGACGAGCCTGAAAGGGTACCCATGTACAAAGAGGCAATCTCTTAGAAAGAAGAAGAAGAGAGAAGAAGAGGGAGACGAGAGGAATGCAAAAGATGCCATGGATGGATCTGAACTCTGCAGCTCTAGGAATTCTCCCGTGAAGAATGTCGATGACGAGATCGTCTACCTCTAGATCAAGAAGAGCCACCCACAACGAACTGTGTGCCTGCCTTAGGAAGGACAGAAATGACGTGCTGGAAGTCCACCCACTCCACAAAGGAAACTGAAGGTAGCAACATGAAGAACTCTGAGTCTGGTGCACTAAAGTGTGACATAGGTCTAGCAAGTGAGTTCCAAGGAACTAAAGGTAATGCCACGTGTTTAGAATCGCCGAGTGAAGAGGAACACCCGTAGAAAGGATGTCCAAGTGATGTGAAGGGAAAAAAACATCCTCCACAATAGAAAAGGGATCCATAGCTGAGGGTGGATCAATGAAGGTCTCCAAAAATGTGGAAGTGACATGATTCCCTGAAGGGGCACTCCCAACAATAGAGATGATGAACTCCTCTCGAAACACCCCTTAGATGGATGAGGGACCCGTAGAGCATCACAAGTAGACTCAGTAAAAATACGACTAAGGTCAAGCAAATACTCATCCCAGGAGGGGGCTCAACAAATAGAAGAGAGATGTATGATAGGTATGAGTCATCCAATGAAGGCGGAGGAGTGAAGTGGGCGGACTTCCCGAGAAATTCTGGTGTCACTTCCTCTTAATATGCCATTGGGTCTGATTGGGTGTATACTCGGCTCTATCATGCGAGAGGGTATTGGCATAACAGCTGATTAACATGATGAGATCCCTCTCCACCATCAGTTTGAGCTTTTGGTGTGATGGCAAATTGTGTAGCTCTGATACCAGGCAGTTAAGCGCGCCGCCCCCAGAGTAGTTCTGGGATGGGTGACCTCCCGGGAAATTCCTAGTGTCACTTCCTCTTAATATGCCATTGGACCTAATTGGGTGTATACGTGGTGGGCCCAGAGCTCACGTGGTTACATCCGGCTTCATCGTGTGGGAGGGTGTTGGTGTAGCAGCTGATTAACACGATGAGATCCCTCTCCACCATAAGTTTGAGCTTTTGGTGTGACGGCAAGTCGTGTAGCTCTGATACCATGAAAGAGGGTTTAAAACCCGCAAGCGAGGATCATGAGGGATGATGTGCACATCAATGGATGTGTGAACAATAGCGTGAAGAGATCTCAGGAGGAGAGAGCATCAACCGAATGTGCATGCAAATATTTGACAAACGGTAGAACACGGTTAAGCCATAAAACTCTCCTCTATCTCATAGATCAAAAGACATGTACTTATAGAAGGTGCTTTGAGTAACCCCCGATCTTACAATCATGACAACTAAAGTAGAGAGGGGAGTTACATTCCCGCAATAGAAGTGTAACTCCCAATGACGCATATATGATGCATTGACGCCTTGACGCACCGACGCAGCGTCGATGAATCCACGACCGACACACTAATGCGTAAGGGAATATCATAATGACCCTAAATGACACATGGACCTATGATCTCACCTAAGTGAGATGACTCACCCGATGATGTGGAAAATACACACATCAACACCATATGACCTGCAACAGAGAGATAATGATTACACATGTTCATTTAATGCATTCCCAACCACTAAATTAAACTAGGCTCATTTTATGGAAAATTCACCCCAAAATCTTCATCAATTTCTACATTTCCTAGTAACTGTGGATAGATCTTAGAATCATGATTCCAATGAGACCAATTTTGTGAAAATCCGTTGAGGGATGCAAAAGTTATGATCATATGAGTGATTGTAGCTATGTTGGTTTACATAGGCTTGCTTGATTATTACGGACCGAGAATTAATTTTTTTGCAGAGAATGACATTAAGAAATTTTTCCTCTTCTAATGTTTTGGAAAATATTTTAAATGGTCTTGCATTTAAATTTTTGGGGTCCTTATTGAGTTGATCATTTCTTATATGGGGAAGGAAGTCAATGCTTTAATATTTTACAACTCGCGAACTCCACCACTCCATCGAGTTGGATCCTCTCTCGCATTCCTAACCTCCTCTTTCAATGTGCCAAGATGATAATTTTAGACACTGATCCCACCATTAATGTTTTTGAACCCTCATCCTTTTTTCCACGTTATGCCTTCCATTGGGTTGACCACTCCTCGCATTACCAACTCGATCAAGTTATCTAACTTGTGACCACGTTGTACGCATCCTCTTGTACATTAGCTTGGCACTTGTTTGACTTGGTGGGATCAATAACCAACATCCATGTATCCCCCTTATCACTTTATAATTCATTGTGGGCTTTTCAGCATGTTGGGGAACATGCTACACCCCATCCCGTATTGCTTGTTCCATTAGCTTCCACATCACCCATAACGAGGCCCTCATGCATCCTTCGACTCTACAAATTTTTTCCAACTCGTATTTGACCATGCATTGGGTTCTACACTCCCATGATTCTGGATCCATTCAACTCCATGAATATTTATATGTGTTTTTCTCCACTTACCTTTCTATACCGAGTCTTCCTTAAACAACAAGATCCATTCATCCACATCAAGCAGGCCTATCATAAAGCACCAACTCAAAGATGCATCGCCATCTTACCATCGCCCATTGCATATTCTTGTTACACATGGAGACCTCATGGATCTTTGGGGTCTCCTCTATTTTTTCTCTCTTAGAGTTGCATCGAGGGTCATGTGGTGACCCCTTAGGACTCCTCCTTCACACTTGGGCCTGACAGACTTTTCCTTGTCCTAATTCATTAGCTCACCGAGTATGATCACCATTGCCTCTAACTTAATCCTATGAATCTTTTAAACCTAAAGATTCATCCATGTTGTAGTATTCACATTCCCCGAGCTAATTCTACTTGACTCTGCAGACAAATCGGGCTTGTAATTCAACCTTGATTAAAATGGACTCTCGCGGGATTCTCGTCATGCATCCATTAATCATTGTGCCCAAAGTTTGATGTTCCTCCACCCTAGATACTTGTTCGAATTCCTTTGTTTTATTCTTTGTAGTTGGCTCGAGTGTGAGGTAGGGTTTGTCATAATGACTAAGTAGCTTGGTGTCCATATGGCCATGATCATCTCAAACCTACTATTACTCTATCACCCCACCAATTTGTTGGTTCTCCACATAAGACCAGTCAACCCAACTCCAACATAGCTCGACCTCCTTTCTAATTGTGCACTATGTTTCAGTCATTGTTAAGACCTCGATTTCTTTCATCCGTTCTAAATCGGGCCTCGCAATTTTTTAAAACTCGAAGATTCTTGTGATAAATTTCTCAAATCACCTTTACTCATAGATTTAACGCAATTAGTTTGGTGAGTATGGAGAATATCTTAATGAATTCGAACATACTTCCATCATTGAGTCGACTCTCTCACCATTTAGGCATATAATATATTGACTCTCCTTTGCAATATGAAAATTTAAGACTCCATGCAACTCGTTGATATACTCCCGGCTTGGTCCACATTTTTATACAACTAGGTGAAACTTGAAATAACCTTGCCCCTTAGATGATGATGGCTCATTGGGTGGCTGATACAAATCAGATCTGAAAATGATGGAGACAATTTGATACTTCTTTCCAATTTCATTCGGCCATGCAATAAAGTATCTCGGTGATTTTAACAAATTGGTTTTGGATGATGGTTCATCCATGTTGTTAAAGTAGTTCAACACATGAACCTTTAACCACTTGGTTTCTCTTCGAATGGCTCAACGGCCTTAGATACTCCATCTTTCCTTTACTCAGCCAAGGAAATGTTTTTGGTTAGTATGGAGCTTGGCTATGTATGAAAAAACTTGACCAAAGCAATGTATCATCGAGCTAGGAGTAGCTCTGTTTGAGATTATTTTGCTCCAACATGTAATTTTTTAAAACTTATTTGAATCCCTTAGAATTATTTGCATCTTATTGTGTTTGGAAACTATGTACAAGTTGTTTAGAGGTGTCCCGGGAAATTACATCAGATTTTCCCCTTTTATCCCATAAGTGGGCCCCTTCGATAATTGCCTTAATGCAAGCCTACTTTCAATTGTTTAATTTCACTTGAGGGGTGAAATTAGGTAACATTTCCTAGGTACATCTACAGTTAGATTTTTCTATAAGTTTGATGTCGTGTATTCTTGTCATGGTATGTGGTCATAGATATATGACCTCATGAGTGCTCATCCAAAGTGATACTGGAAATGTCAAGTTTTGTTTTGTATGGTGTTCAAGGTGGTAAACAATAGTGTAGTAGGGAATTCATCTAGAGTTGAGTTGTCAAAGAGTTTGATAAGCCTTTAAAATAAGGATTATAGGGTCGAGACAAGGCATCTCATTGAATTGGTCTTATGTTATGAAGTGCTCAAGTATTGTGTAAAGATTGATATTGTGACAATGGTATTACAGTGCTGTGTACACTCGACATATGTCAAAACCTTATCGAAGAGGTATGAAGATGTGCTATAGCGTATGGGGTTTGTGAATTGAATGGAGATTGTGAATATATTGTACTTATGATATGTTCAGTCCGATATAGAGTATTCTGTTTCTTCAAGTGAAAAGTATAGGTCTAAAACATTGTTTAAGATAACGGATTAGTAGTATGAACTTATAAAAGGTGAGAATGAATTTTTCAAGGCATCCAAAGTTATGTAGAGTGTGTTTTCTCCTTGTTTGGGATGTGTTTGGGTTTTGAATGGACTATCTTAGCCAAATGTCAATGTCGTGACGAGAAAAAGTTTGGGACTAGAAAACGTTGTTCAAGTTTATTCCAAGCCAATATAGCAAGGCATGTTTCTAAAATTTATGCCTAAAAGCTATAAGTAGGGGTCTAAAGTCAAGGGGGAGCATTTGAAGGATGTTTTTACATGATTGGTGTGTTTTATGGTTTGTCAAAGTTGACCCTAAATTCATTAAAAGGCTTGTTTAGGGACATGAAGCTTCTAGTGTGGTATGTGAGTAATAATGAACAAGATTATGCTTGGTATATCTTATCTTAGGACTGAAAAAGATTGAATTTGTTCAATAAATAATGTAAGAAAGGTTTTTCATGATAATTTACAAAAATTTTGGCATGTCTCAAAGTGCATATGACTCAGATTTCAATATGTTACAATGTTTCCGAAGGATCAAAACAATGATGAGGAGAAATAATTCCTATTTTGCATGCCTAGGAGGTGGTATATGATGTTTTAGCCCCAAACTAGGTAAGAATAACATTTTTCATGCCTTACGATGATGTTCAAATGTTGGAAGTTCTTATTCTAGGGGAACATGGTGTTTGGATGCCTAAAATGAAGCCAAGGATATGTTTTTGTGAAAAAATCAAGAGATGGAGATATTTTGATACCTTTGGTTAATGTTTCCAGCCAAAACTTGTTGATATGAAGATGAGGTAGGTGAATAATGTGAGCTACAGGTATTTCTTTTTCATTAATGTAAAAAGTGGGAGAAGTTTAGAGTGTTTTCCATTAATGATAAAGGGGGAGATTGTTGGCATGTGGTACTAATAGGTGTTTTCATTGATGCAAAATCACATTAATGAAAAAATGATTGTTGTATTATGTTAATTATGATGTATATGATGCTAACATGATGTTTTATATGTATACCAACCGCTACATGAGATTCGTGAGGATTATTTGTTATCGCGCAAGCCTATTTAGTTACATAAGAGATGTAGCATGATTGTATGAGCTTCTTGAATGCTTCCAAGCATTTTTACATGATAAAGAGTGTGATTTTTGGGTGCTTGGGAACTCAAAATAGTGACATGGTGCGATACTGGGTGGTTCACTATCTTATAGGTGCTCATTGGGAGCATGTATGGTAGCTTGGAGGTGTGACAATGTGGTTTGGAGCCATATGAGCTCATGGAAGCATGCATACAAGTGTATCATGGCATAAATAGTATTTTTAGATAATTTTTAGAGTTTCTTTAATGAGTTAGTGCATTATTTTAGTTGACCCTAGCTTTTATAGTGAGGATCAAGCATGTAAGCATAGGTAAGTCTTAGTGACTTGAGAGATTTAGGTATGGAATTGACATTATGATGATTTAATATGTTATAGGGATGTGTCATAGTCCTTTGAGAAAATTTTAGGTCTCCATGATGTGTAGTTTGCAAGATATGAGTGATTATGTGAGATAGAGTCAAAATCAAGTGATTTTCTAGCTTGAAGTTGAACTTAAAATACTAGTTGTGAATAGTGTTATTTACATGGGAGCTTGTAGATTTCAAGGAATACTCTGTAGTTAGTTTATAAATTTTCAAAAAAATGTTGAGGTTGTTTGATAATTAGGATTTTATGAACGAATGCTAAGAAGGTAAAGTGGTCTAAAACCCTAGCTAGGAGTAGTTTGCAGAAAAGTGAAGTATAATTACTCATTTTTATTGGTTCATCAAAAATGATGATTGAGTGTTGTAGAGGACTCTGTTATATTTCCATTAATGTATGTTTGTGGTCATGGTGATGAGTGGGCTCCACCTAAAAATGGCAGCGATTTTGAAGGAGAATGTTTCATGACAAGATGGTCCAAAGGAGTAGCATCAAAAATTGTGGTGCATGAGGTATGGGATTTTTAATTGATGTCCATGGAGTTTTAGGAAAATTTCATGCAGGTAAATGGTGTATTGAGGCCCATATAGTTTGACTAGTCAAAGAATATTTTTAGGATCTCAAATATGATGGTTCAATAAAATGGGCATAACTTGAACTACATGTGGTGTTTGAAGGTGATTCAAGTTTTGTTGTAAAGAGGATTGAGATATATTTCCATTGATATATTTTTTCCTCATGATGAGGTGATTTGATATTATTTCCAAGGAATTATTTAAACAAAAACATTTTTTTGTAAGTTGATCTTGTGAAGATAAAATTAGTAGTGGATTGAGCGTGATGTTGATTCAAGGCTTATAGCTTTCTTATAAGTATTATAAAAGTTCTTCCATTTCCATAAAGTGGTTACATGGCATGTATTTCTCTTGTTGAATTTATTTGGTGGCCTTATGAAGTTTCAAGGGTCTTTGAAGGGTGTAGGAAATAGATTTTTTCAGAATTGTAAAGGGAATTGGGCCCAATAAATGAAATATTTTGATTGGTTTATATTAATTGTGACCATGTATGAATTTTAAATTATATTTTAATCATGTGTGATGATTTGTGGGTCATGAAAAAGTATGGTACTAATGTTAGGGAAATTTTAAGATTGTGCCCATGGGGTTTTGAGCCATTTTTGGCACATGAAATGATGGTTTGAGCTAGGACAACCTAATTGGGTCACTTGTGACTGTTATATTTAAAATTTTAAATTTTTCTTGATGTATGGTTGAACCAAAAGGAGGGAAAATGTTGTTCCTAAGTTTGAAATGAGGAGAAGCATATAAAAACATGTTTTTGGGTGCTTTTTAGAACTAGTTGGTTGTGTGCAAGGTGAGCAACCTAGGGAAAGTGTATTTGTAGGTATATGAACATGAATTGATATTTTATCATGTGTGTGACAGGTAGAGGAAGATAAGCAAGTATGTGTCTACATGAGTTTGAAGCATTGAGAAGTGAAGAAAGAGCTAGATTGTGCAAGTTGAAGACCTAGGGTTTGAGAAAGGATTTGGAAGAGTTTGGAGCTGAATATTTGGATCACTATTAGTTGTGGTATCAGCATATTTTTAGTGGTCATACTTCATCAAAATATTTTGTGATGTGTCATATTCATGTAAGTCTCTTATTGTGTGTAATATCAACAAGGGTTTAGGGGTTGGTGTTCCTTGTGGGGTTAGTGCCTCACTAAATAAATATATTGTGATGTGTAATATTCACTTGATTATTTGTTGTGTGTAATATTAGAAAAGTTTTAGTGGTTTTAATTCCTCTTGAGGGTTTCCCACTTACATATTTTGTTATGGTGTTGCTTATCTTGCTCTTGGTTTATTAGATGAATGTTGTATGTTGTTGTGCACACATTAATGAATGGATAAATGTTTAATGGTTTGTGTGAGTGATCTAAAATTGAAGTTTGATTTGTAAGGACTGATTCATGACCCCTCTCATTACATTATGATTCTAACGCAATCCCATCTATCAAAGAAGACAACTAGCTTGAAATGTGTCATTCGCACCGAATGCATCGGACATCCATTTGTACCATTTATTCTCTCGTACCTTATATTCTCGATGTGAGTGAATAATAGGTATATTTGGAAAACTGATTTACTGGTGTGAGGTATATTATGTAGGATACTCCCATATCTTATCCTCCAGCCCATCGTGCACTTTAATATCGAGAACACTATCACTAATAGAACATTTCTAAACATTATTTTATCTCCATCGCGTGCAACATTAATGATCACCTTGTTGGTTGGATATTTTGTCACCCAAAATATGAGGTTCAACCACAATATATGGGATTAAATCCCTCCTCAAAGACAGTGAGGTTGCTGCTTATTACTAATCTAAAACACATCGAAACAATATATATAGTATTTACACTAATCTAACCATTGGGGTTGGGATAGAATCCTGAAATCCACATCCACGCGATGCGAAGATGTTATTCTTGTAAATGGACTGGGTAGGAAATTATTACAATGAGAAAAACACAATGGAAAGGAAATGAGAGAAATGTATTTTCTTTCGAGTAAACTCAGAGCACAAAATAATCATACTGAAGCTTTAGATCATAAATATAATATCCGAGATGATTAGAAACACTAAGATGCTACACAAAGAATAGCTTAAGATCATGAATGTAAGAATAATGTCTTAAGAAAGATATATCACACAACACAAAGTTTGCAAAATAATATCAACTCCTATTCTTCAAAATTATTAAAAGAAAACACAAAGTTTTTCTTCTTTTCAATAGCTCGAATATTCCAAAATTCTCGACCCTTTGGAATGCATAAGCATCCCTTATTTATAATAAAAGGGGTAGAGAAAAATAGGATAAATCCTAGAAAATAGTGTTCTTTAAAAGAGTTCTATTTTGCTTGACTCTCACGCAGAGAGACCCAGTCAAAATTTGCTTCCTATGTGACGAAACAAATGAAAAAGACATGTCAATTTCAAGATTGAAATGACATGAAAATCGGGACTTAATCAAATTGTCATCTTCGCTCCTTCATCTTTCTCTTCCTCCAAATTGAGCCTCGTTTGTTCGAAATTCTTGGAACTTTCGAATTATGCCTTGCATTTCGTTTTCGTCAGGAGCAGTGGAATGATCATTCAAAACTTTGCAGGTTTCATGGGTATCACTAGCACTTTGCCGGGAAGCTTTTTCAATCTTTTGCTGAGCCTTCTCAAGGCCTCCAAAGAATGTTCAATTCTTACAAACCAGATCGATGATCTCAATACCAAATCCGTGCGTTGGTTCATGCTGAACAGACTCTTGGACTTGTTTGAAAAGATCATCAGCCGATAGGATGCCTGAGTTTCCAACTGACACTTTAGGACAAATCTTCAGCAACTCTTCTTCCAGATCACTTTTTCCATCAATCAATTTATCCCTTGATTCTCTCAACTTACCGCAGGCTTCGTTAAGAATCTTTAGCCTGAACTTGATGGCTTTGGTCAGTTGGAAATGCTTATCCACATGTGGGATGATGCCTTCTTCTACCAAGAGTTGTGATGGTATTTTCTTTAATACCTGGAGAGCTTCAAAAGTCAAATCAAGATGTCCAATTTCTTGAGAGAAATCATCGTCCATCTTCTCTCCATCACTCTGAATGTTCCCCAAAGATTGATAGACTTCCACGACGTCTTGAATCACTTCCTTCCCCTGTTGGAGCAGCCTTTGGATCCATTCATCGACCACCCTTCCTTTTTTATTAATCTTCTCAATCGTAGGCACTGATGAGAAATTGAATCCGACAGGGACAGAAGAAGATGGTATGGATTCAAGGGGTTTTGAGAGCTTAAGCAAAACCTCTGTCAACTGCTCCACTTTTCCTTTAAGCTCATCTCTGCTGTCTTTTATTTCTTTCAACTTCTGGCACAGCACGTTTGTGGCATCCCGCGCATCTTGTTGTGCTCCTTCCGTTGTCACCTCTCCTAGAGCCACCTGGTTTTGATAATCGAGGAGGTATTTCGTCGTCCTCTTTGGTTTTGTCGATTCACGGAGTGGCGATCTCTGTGAACATATGCCACAGGCGTCCACCAAAACCCTTGAAACTATTTTGGGCTTCTTGGCCGATTTAGCAAAGAGGGAGCCTTGAGTGAGCTAAAATCAAAGGGTGGTATGGGTACAATCACCTTCCTCTTCCTCGGAGTTTTCTCGAGTAGCCATTACGGCATATCAGAGGAGTTGCCACTATTGTAGAAGTTGGTATCATACTCTCAAGGGGAGAAGGTTCTACTAGCGGAGAGGGAATAGTTACCAATGTGGTAACAGATTTAATAAAAAGAGGCACAGGAGGAGGCGTGTTGGTGATTACTTGGGTCCCAGATGAGAGGGGTGAAAGTCCATAGAAAATACATGCCATGATTGAAGAAGTTGATGGAGAATGAGGAGGTAGAAGTGGTTGTGAGGGGAGAGGCGATTCGGACTCCAAAGCACTGGATGCAAGACATAAGGTCTCTTTAGTTGGGCAATCAACAAATGGTGAAACCAGAGGCTGGCTTCTTTCTCCTTCCAAAGAAATTTCTCCTATTTCTGGTGGTGTTGGTGATTCTGGCACATTCACCATTTCAACTGGAGAAATAATTGAAGAGATTTCTCTTTCTTTTCTCTTTTTGACAAACTTGACCTTTATAGGCCCCTTAGAAGATCTTTTGTCCTTTCCTTTTTGGAGGTCCCCGCCTCTCGAAGTAGCCAACTTTGAAAATTTATCATCTTTAAAATTCATCCCCAAGAGGTGAGCCATGCTTTGGTGCCTGCAAGAATCGAGTGACCTATCGAATGGAGGCTTTTCACTGATTGACCAATCAATAGGTGGGAAAACATATTGATCTTCATTCGATCCATCATAGGAAAGATCCGAGAACACTTTGATTGTTCTAGTACCTTCCGGTAAGTTAGTGAGCTCAAGTTTCAATCTCAAGCAAGTGTCAACTCGCTATGATCCTTTCTACGAACAACAACCTCATCACGTAGATCAATCTAGATGTCCTCTATGCTTGGCATGTGTAGGTGCGAGTTCCATCGCCCGAGGACTCCTCGAATGTCAAACCCATCTCGGGCTTCATATTCTTCTTGACTTGTCCTGAAGCTCATGAACAACATTCTTAGCTTTCACCACTGTCGAACAAGTGTATCTTTCCCAAGTGAAAATCCAACAATTGCCTAACCAATTCCATCGGGATTAATTTGTCCCACTGGATATCGGGCGGCGAGGCAGAAAGGATCTCCTGTGCGCGACTACACCTGTAGATATGTGAACTTCTTAAAGCTAAGAAGACACAACCCCACTTTGAAACCTTAGCCCATGCTTCATTAGATACTCTTGTTTTCCTCAGTTCAAGATTTATTGCAGATGTTTTCGTAAAATAAGGCGTCATTCACCCTTCTGAATTGGTCTTGAGACCCTTTTCTTGTCAGCTGAGGAAAATGCTGATAAACATGGTCCACCGTCCTGTTTCCCTTGGTATCCAACCCGGGATAGTTCCTCATACCGGCTGCTGCATAGGTGACATATGAGGACATATAAAACTTTCCCGTAGACAAGACTGTTGTCATTTGGGAATCTATCTCATTACTAATGAGAGTGCCCCAATCAATTCCTTGTTGATTTTTCTTAATGGTGATCATGAACTGATACATCCACCCTTGGAACACATTTGATTCGGTAAACCAAAAACCTAACTCAACAGAGTGATGATGTCATTGATTTCCTGAATGAAATCACTTCTGGGGACAAGTCTTGGGAATCTGGAGACAGCCGGTTTGGCTTTGATCAGGAACTTCTTATTTACATGCTTGATCAATCTTCCCGATCATTATCCCAAGCTTTCTGAGCTGACTTGATATCTAACTCTCCATATTCTTCAAAATTGGGTAGTTTGAGGAGGTCATCGAAGTAACCTCCATCCAACTTGATCACAACTTCTCCCACCTGGTTTCTCACAGAACGAGAAGTAGAGTCATAACTCAAGCGCTTTGAGGCTAAGATGAATTCGGGCAACGCGGCGGACATAGGAAACCCTCTGCGAGGTAAACCACTATCGGCTATCAAATTAATCCATGGAGTTTGGGAGGAGCTCTTTACCCTACTCCAGAAATCCTCCATATCTATATTTCCGAGCTCTGTATCTCAGATGTCATAATTGCAATCGATATAGGATGGAGACTCCACCTTTCTAAATTTTTATTTCATCCTTCCTGAATTCTCAGTCTTTTCTTGTGATGGACCAGGGTCCGACATGAGGGATTTCAAAGGAAGAGAGTTTCAGAGATCGGGAGATGTTGCACACTATGAAAACCCCGACCTACTTTGAAAATGCTTTGAAAGGATGGAAAAGTCGACACACTTGAGGAGGATGTCGGGAATCCGAGAAAACTTGACACACTAAGGATGTCGGAGACTTGAGAAAACCCGAACTTTGAAGATGTTAGATATTTTGGAAAACTTGGCACTTTGAACATGTCGAAGATTTTGGAAAGCCCGACACATCAAATTTTCGATATACTTCTCGGGTTTTGATCTTGCCTGACACCTTGAAACCCGAGAAGGGGGAATAGGGTTTTCTTGATTTTAAAACATGCAAGTTCTTTCTTCATCATTTATATCCAAAACATATTTTGATTACAACAATATTCTAGGAAATAACACAAAGTGATAATTCCAAAGAGATAAACCCTAAAACATAAATACGGTAAAGAAAACAACCCCAAAAGGAAAAAGATAAAAACTCCACAAACTGGTAAGAAAATGGGAAGAATTCCTCATAATCAATCCACAAAAACCATGAACAAAGAATGAATGAAGAAATACCTTCAACTGGGGTAAGGAAAGATTGAAAATGAGCAATTGATTGGAGTGCAGGTGAGTTTCAGGTTTCGAGGTTGGAGAAGCATGCGCGAAAAATCCACGAGGTAAAAATACGTCCGGTAAAAATGACGTGGAAATCCACATATATATATGAAAATTACAATTAATACACTTGGTTGTGCGTGAGAACCCACCCGATAACTCGGCATTAACGCCATGTCAGCATGCTCAGGAGATCCGAAAACCCGACACAAAGGTGTTTAGAGCAATTCAGGTTTCGGGTTGTGGGAAACAATCGACATAAAGCATGATGCTTAGATGCTTCAAAGTTCAGAAAACCCGACATGAAGGACTTAGGCAATTTGGGTTTTGGGTTGCGGAAACAATCGACATAAAGCATGATGCTTTGATGCTTCAAAGTTCAAAACCCAACATGAAGGACTTATGCAATTCGGGTTTCGGGTTACGAAAAACAATGACATAAAGCACGATGCTTTGATGAAGGCAAGTTCCGATGCTCGAAAGTTCCATGAACCCGACTCACCTACCTTACTTGAAGCGGGTTTGGGTTTCGGGAACACAAGACATGAAACATTCAAAAACACATGTTTTCCCGCTTGTGAAACCCGAAAGCCTTATTATCTCTCATAAAGGTAATTTTGCAAACCCGACTTAAAAATTTCGTAGGGTTATCGATAGTTTTGGCGTAAACTCAAAGCGAGATAATAGGCCCGGCTCCGATTAGGGACTTTCTTTGTGATATCAAAGGAAGAGAACTCGAATCTCTGGCTTTATCCATTAGGCTACGAGTCGAAAAGAAGAAAACTGAAAAAAAAAACAAAACAAACAAAGAAGACTAAAAGCAAACACACGACATAAAATAAAGTATATCTGATAGAGAGCGTCTTGCATTAATGATGGAACAACTTCAGATGTTGACCACTGAAAGGCAAAGGGAGTAACTCTCCATCAAGGTATGATAGATGGAAACTATTTTCACCACTCAGCTAATGAATCTTAAAAGGTCCTTTCCACAAGGAGTCAAACTTTCCATGCATTCCTTTCTGCTCCTTCTTTTATCCCAAAGCAACACCAGGTCTCCAATTTGGAAATGACGTTGCCTTGACTTCTTGTCAAAAATTTCTTTACTTTGCTTTGATGAGTCTGATACAATGCAATCAACCACTTTGCTTCGTTCCTCTTCTAGCCTGGCTAGGTACATAACCCTCTTCTCAATAGAATTTTGAAAAGTCGCATCTTTGACTGCTTTTGCCAACTGTAAGGCTGGCAATTCTACTTTGAGATAGGAATCTCAGCATCAATCTGTACAACACTTGGAAAGGAGACATTCCTATAGCTCGCTTTGGGGTAATCCGATCAGCCCACAACGCGTCATACAATGCTTTGTGCCATGTCCTCTAGTTTTCATCTACTAGCTTCCTAATTATAGTGACCAGGTTTTTGTTGCTGGACTCAGCCTACCCATTGCCTTAGGGATAATAATCAGATGAGTGAGCCAAGGTGATGCCGAATCCATAGCAAAATTCTGTCATCTCATGCGACAAGAAATTAGAGGCATTATCATTCTACAATCTTGTGAGGCACACCGAATCGACAATTATATTTTCTTTAAGGAACTTGCACACGCCTGACTTGAGAGGTTTCTTGCTTGATTGGTGTGGCTTCCACCCACTTGGTAAAATAGTCATGCGATCGGCACGTAATTATATGCAGCTGGAGGCGGATTCAATGTTCCAATGAAGTCAATTCCCCAGCGGCGAAAAGGTTCTTCGATCACTACGAGGCTTTAGGGAAGAGCTGCTAACTTGGGACGACCAACGAAAATGTTGAAAAGCTTCACACTTGGACATCCACTCTGCTGAATCCCAAAAAGAGTAGGCCAATAGTACCTAGCCCGTAGGATCTTGTAAGGCTATTAGGAGGATGAGAAATGTCCTCTGCATGCTAGAGCTATGGAAAGATTCTAACAACTTTAATCAAGTTGTGACTTATCAACCTGAGCGGGAATATACCATCAATACCTTTCTTATATATCCCATTATCCCACGGGAGGTATCTTGCAAATCTTAACTTGATTGTCCTCTTCTCCTTTTAGCTTAAATGTGGGGGGCACTCACCATAAGTTAGAAAAGAAAGCAATATCCATGTACCATTCATCGGTTGTACTCACGAAAAGCACCATGTGCAACTGCAAGAAGTATCTTGAGTCTTTTCACATTACGCTTGGCATGATTTTCTGCAATCAATTGGCACAGGCCCCTTCCTCGTACACTTAACTTGGTAGGCACGATGTCCAAGTCATACTCTGAACTTTAGTTATCCAAGTACCTCATTGACTCCCGGCTCTTGTTGAGTCAAAATGGATTTAACGGTAGTGTCGGGAGCGAGAAACAGTGTATGGGAATTCAAGATCATAATACCTGAAATGTTTCACCGCTTCGTACCCTTGCATAAGCATGTTTTTCAATTTGTGACATCTTGAATTCATGTTCCTTCAATGGGCGGATCATAAACGAGATGGGAGCTTCAATGCCCTCCCTGTTCTCTCTGCATCAAGGGATGGTGACACTTGTGTGAGCAGAGGCGTAGGCTGTACATGATGAAATATTTTTGAAGTCTGGACATACTAGGATAGGAGCGCAAGCAATGCCCTTGCCCTTTTGATTTCATTGAATGCAAGCTTCCCTTGATACTCCATCGAAATGGAATTTTCCTTTCTTCATCCCAAGGATATCCTTAGTTTTATCAGCAAAATTAGGTACGAACCTTCTTAGGAAATTAACCTTTCCGAAGAAAGAATGAACTCCGGTTTTACTTGTGGGTAGGGTAAGGCTCGAATGGCCTTTACCTTTACGGGTAAATTTTGGTTCCTTCTTTAGTCACGATATGACCAGCTGACTTTCCTTCGGTCACTCCAAACATGGAATTTTGGGATTTAATGAAATCCCGTGATGCCTGCATCTCAAAAGTACTTGCTCTAAATGATCATAGTGATCACTCCGTTTTTTAGAGAAAACAGTCAAGTCATCTAAATATACAACTATGACTTTGCCCATCAGGTCTCTGAATACCAAGTCTATAGCTCTCTGAAAGGTGGCTCTGGCATTGATCAAACCGAAAGGCATCCTCCTGTAAGCAAAGGTACCCCATGGGGTTGTGAAGGCCGTCTTGTGTTGATCTTCCGTAGTTACCTCGACTTGATTATATCCTGAAAATCCATCGAGCATGGATAGCATTTCTGATCTAGTAACAATTTGTAATACCTGATCCATGATAGGCAAGGGATAGTTGTCCTTTAGCGAGGACTGATTCAGGTTCCGGAAGTCAACACAGATTCAGATTTCACCATTCTTCTTCCTGACAGGGACGATGTTAGCAATCCAAGTGGAGTGATGGATTGGAAAAATAATCCTAGCATCTAACATCTTCTGGATTTCTGCAAGGATAGTTCCTGAGATCTTGGGATTGTAATGTCTTTGCTTTTGCCTGTATGGTTTCGCATCAGGCTTCAAAGGGATACTGTGCTGTACGTCTTTGGGCTTGAAGGATTTTAAATCCACATAAGACCAGGCTAACACATCCATGTATCTCTTCAAGAGTGAAGTGAATTTTGCTTTCTCCTCAGGGGAACAACATTTTCCAATATTCACCATCCGAGGTTGATCAGACAAACCTAGATTGACTTGATCTACCTCCGAAGAAGAAGCTCCTTCAACTTGCCTTTTGTTTTGAATAAAACGATCATGCTTGTCAAACAAACCCTCCAGAGAAACCAAACCTTTTGGTATCTTGTTGCCTTTAAGCTGGATAAACTCACCATCAACCTCTTGATATGGATCTGAGATAGTTTCACAGAAAGCTGATTCCGAACCTTCAAAGTACAGCTCACTAAAATTGTCAGCCTTTTCTAGAAAAGCCAACACCTGTTGATCATCATTGAACACTTGCCAGTGAGTTGCATTATCTGGGATACTAGGGCGGTACACAATCTCGATAGAGTACGTATCTTGTTTGAACTAAGGATGAGGAAGAAGGAGGGATGCAGACACGGCCAAAGAATCAGCCTTGTCATTATAATCTCTCAAAACTACCTTAATAGAGAATGCATCAAAGCATTCTATACTATCCCAAACTTTGTTCCTGTAATGTCTCAAGCGATCATTTTTTACCTGATAGATTCCCTTGACCTGGTTGACAATCAGCTCCACATCCCCCTGGACCTTGAGATTTCAAATTCCCTTCTATCTGGCCATTTCTAATCCTAATAACAGAGCTTCATACTCAGCCGTGTTATTAGTATTATCAAATTGCAACTTGTAAGCTGATGGGAAAATTTCAGAATTAGGAGATATAAGAACTACACCAGCGCCTGATCCGGTGATAGAGCAACTACCATCAAATTCGAGGGTCCAAATAGCATTGGGATCTTCTTCCTTGACATCTACAGTGGGTATCTCTGAAGTCATGAAATAATTTCCGAAGCTAGCATCTTCGAAAAGAATTTGAGCTTTAGGATCATCTGATTTAGTTACCAAATACCTCACCTGCGGTTCAGGATGGAGAACCTGATGAACCCCATTGACTGGGATCTTGGCTTTGGTCCAATCCATATTAATCTCTCCTCCGACGTCTTTACAAAAACCTCTACCCAAGAGGATACCGTAAGCTGCAGGGATATCAGCAACTAGAATGGTCATTTTCACTCTCTTTTCCTAGGAAAGCAATGAATGCGGACTGTGCATCTTTGATTTGACCAATCAAAGGAACTTGTTTGGTTTCCATAGAGTAACACCATCCATATGACTTAGTCAAAGTAAGCCCAAGGGCATGGGCTACTTTTGCGGGCATAACATTGTCGGAGGCCCCTGAGTCGATGATGTAATTGCTGAGTTTAAACCCATTTATAAGTAAAGACAAATAAAATGGTTCAATCTTTCCCAAAGAAGAAGCAGAGGTCAGATTGTTCTGAGGTGGGGATTGAGTAGGATTTGGAAGGAGACCTTTTGAAGGTGGTGGAATAGCCGCTTTACTTCTGATGAATTTGGCAAGTTTTTCGAACTGTTCAGGATTTGACTGAAGGTATTCTGCTTCTGACATTTGGATTTTGGTTCTTTTTGCATGATCGATAATGTCAAAAGCAGTATAAGAAGGGGTGATGGTAGGCTCAGTTCTAATCACATGAGCTTGTGTTGAGGCACTGATCTTAGGAGAAAGAGAATAAGGAGAAGTTACCTTTTTGGTGACTTCTCTTTCAGTTTGTGCTGAAATAGGAGTACCTCTCTTAACTATAGCTATGGGAGGTTCCTTATTCTTCTCCTTAGTGTTTTCAAGATGTTTTCTTGGATTACGAGATTGGGATCGAGTGAATGCATCTTCATTGTATTCCAAATACCCAATCTTTGAGTCGGCCACCGAATCGTCATAAGGCTCATCGGCATATCCTAAAGCTTCAAAATCCTCGGGAGAATCTTGTTCTTCTGGTTCTTCCTCTACTTCAACTATTTCTACTACCGCATTAACGGGGAGGAGCTTGATCACTAGCCTCGGTTGAGTAGGAGTTAATCGTGGCCT
The DNA here is from genome assembly GCA_018340775.1 of Taxus wallichiana var. yunnanensis. Taxonomy (NCBI): domain Eukaryota; kingdom Viridiplantae; phylum Streptophyta; class Pinopsida; order Cupressales; family Taxaceae; genus Taxus; species Taxus wallichiana. Next base: position 807,648,660 of record CM031238.1, on the reverse strand, counting down.
ATCCCTTGCAAGCGCACCATTGTTGTTATTGAAATTTCTTCTAGGGATATCCCGATACGGAACATTGTTCACCTGCTGACATTTGCTTTTTTAAAGTGATCAAATCATTAGCCATTTTTTGAAACATAGGATCAGTATTACCTTGGGAAGAACCTTGATTTTTAGCCTTGGGTACATCTTTCCTGATCCTTCCGGCCAAAATGAGATCATCCTCTATTTCAATAGCTGTTGATTGTGAGCGGCTTGACCAAATGGATAACCGACCTTCTTAATAAAAAGCTCACATCAGGAGGCTGAGCATTAATGAAGAAGCATTTCTGATTTTCCAGAGTCGGTACAGCTATTTCCGGAATCTTTCGGATCAGCTTATTAAACTTTTCCACGAAGTCCCGCATGGGTTCATGAGATTCCTTCTTCATATGAGTAAGTTGAGCTAACAAGGCATGAGAATCTTTGGCTGGTTTGAAACGTGCTTCGAACTTGGTCCACATGGTAGCCCAGTTTGTGATGCACACATTCGGAAGATGATAAAACCATTTAGCTTCTGCACCATGCAATGTTTCAACAAAAAGTCGAACAGAAACATCTTCGTGAGCTACTCCAAGGATGCCACACGCTACAAAGAAAGATGCAACGTGTTCATCAGGATGTTGCTTCCCATCCCCATTAAACTTGGGAATGTTTTTACATGATCCATATGGTAACTCGTGCAATGGTGGAGTTAAAGAAAACGACCAATAAGCTGCCCCAAGGCACAAGTTGTCTTGCCATCCTTACGAAAAGAGTGCGTATAGGGATCGAGTATCGAGACAAGAGTAGTGCATGACAAGTTCTGAGGCACGCTTCCCGTTCCATGGGATCTAGTTTCTCTGCACAGGGAAGAACTTAGTTCGGTTAGAAACAATGCTATTGGGGACAGGCTGAAATTGTCTTTGTTGTAGCAACTCAAAGAGTGGGTCAATTTCACCTTGGGCTCGGCAGGACCAGTGAAGATCTTCTGGCCGCTTGCCCAGGGGAAAGAGACCTTGTTAAAAATAAGGCAAATATGGAGTCGCCAGACACCAAGAGGATAAGCTTTATACTATAAATCCGTATTCCCCAGTGGAGTCACCAAAAACTGTTGGTTGGATATTTTGTCAATCCAAAATATGAGGTTCAACCACAGTATATGGGATTAAATCCCTCCTCAAAGACAGGTGAGGCTGCCTACTTATTACTAATCTAAAACACAGCAAAACAATATATACAGTATTTACACTAATCTAACCATTGGGGTTGGGATAGAATCCCAAAATCCACATCCACGTGATGCGAAGATGTTATTCTTGTAAATGGACTGGGTAGGAAATTATTACAATGAGAAAAACACAATGGAAAGGAAATGAGAGAAACGTATTTTCTTTCAAGTAAACTCAGAGCACGAAATAATCATACGAGCTTTAGATCATAAATATAATGTCTGAGATGATTAGAAACACTAAGATGCTACACAAAGAATAGCTTAAGATCATGAACGTAAGAACAATGTCTTAAGAAAGATATATCCCACAACACAAAGTTTGCAAAATAATATCAACTCCTATTCTTCAAAATGATTAAAAGAAAACACAAAGTTTTTCTTCTTTCCAATAGCTCTGAATATTCCAAAAATCTCGACCCTTTGGAATGCATAAGCATCCCTTATTTATAATAAAAGGGGTAGAGAGAAAATAGGATAAATCCTAGAAAATAGTGTTCTTTAAAAAGAGTTCTATTTTGCTTGACTCTCACGCAGGAGACCAAGTCAAAATTTGCTTCCTATGTGATGAAACAGAAATGAAAAAGACATGTCAATTTCAAGATTGAAATGACATGAAACATTGGGACTTAATCTGAATCATCATCTTTCGCTCCTTCATCTTTCTCTTCCTCCAGCTGAGACTGTTTGTTCCGAAATTCTTGGAACTTTCGAATTATGCCTTGCATTTCGTTTTCATCAGGCGCAGTGGAATGATCATTCAAAACTTCACAGGTTTCATGGGTATCACTAGCATTGCCAGAAGCTTTTTCAATCTTTTGCTGATCCTTCTCAAGGCCTCCAAAGAATGTTCAATTCTTACAAACCAGATCGATGATCTCAATACCAAATCATGCGTTGGTTCATGCTGAACAGACTCTTGGACTTGTTTGAAAAGATCATCGGCTGATAGGATGCCTGAGTTTCCAACTGACACTTTAGGAAAAATCTTCAGCAACTCTTCTTCCAGATCACTTTTGCCATCAATCAATTTATCCCTTGATTCTCTCAACTTACCGCAGGCTTCGTTAAGAATCTTCAGCCTGAACTTGATGGCTTTGGTCAGCTAGAAATGCTTATCCGCATGTGGGATGATGCCTTCTTCTACCAAGAGTTGTGATGGTATTTGCTTTAATACCTGGAGAGCTTCAAAAGTCAAATCAAGATGTCCAATTTCTTGAGAGAAATCATTGTCCATCTTCTCTCCATCACTCTAAATGTTCCCCAAAGATTGATAGACTTCCACGACATCTTGAATCACTTCCTTCCCCTATTGGAGCAGCCTTTGGATCCATTCATCGACCACCCTTCCTTTTTTATTAATCTTCTCAATCGCAGTGAGCGATGAGAAATCGAATCCGACAGGGACAGAAGAAAATGGTATGGATTCAAGGGGTTTTGAGAGCTTAAGCAAAACCTTGGTCAACTGCTCCACTTTTCCTTTAAGCTCATCTCTGCTTGTCTTTTATTTCTTTCAACTTCTGGCACAACATGTTTGTGGCATCCCGCGCATCTTGTTGTGCTCCTTCCATTGTCACCTCTCCTAGAGCCACCCTGGTTATTTGATAATCAGAGGCTGTTACATCCTCTTTGGTTTTTTCAGTCGCGGGAGTGGCGATCTCTGCGAACTTATGCCCTGAAGCGTCCACCAAAACCCTTGAAACTGTTTTGGGTTTCTTGGCCGATTTAGCAGTAGGAGCCTTGAGTGAGCTAAAATCAAAGGCTGGTATGGGTACAATCACCTTCCTCTTCCTCGGAGTTTGCTCGAGTAGCCATTGCGGCGTATCAGAGGAGTTTCCGTTGTAGAAGTTGGTATCATACTCTCAAGGGGAGAAGGTTCTACTAGCGAAGAGGGAATAGTTACCAATGTGGTAGCATGATTCAATAAAAAGAGGCACGGAGGAGGCGTGTTGGTGATTACTTGGGTCCCAGCGAGAGAGGGGAGAAAGTCCAGGAGAAAATATCGGCCATGATTGAAGAAGTTGATGGAGAATGAGGAGGCGGAGTGGTTGTGAGGGGAGAGGTGCGGATTCGGACTCAAAGCCCTGGGATGCAAGAGATAAGGTCTCTTCAATTGGGCAATCAACAAATGGTGAAACCGAGGGCTGGCTTCCTTCTCCTTCCAAATAAATTTCTCCTATTTCTGGTGGTGTTGGTGATTTTCACACATTCACTATTTCAACTGGAGAAATAATTGAAGAGATTTCTCTTTCTTTTCTCTTTTTGACAAACTTGACCTTTATAGGCCCCTTAGAAGATCTTTTGTCCTTTCCCTTTTTGGAGGGCCTCGCCTCTGAGCAACCAACTTTGAAAATTTATCATCTTTAAAATTCATCCCCCAAGAGGGGAGCCATGCTTTAGTGCATGCAAGAATTAGAAACTTACCTATCGGTAATGGAGGATTTTCAGCGATTGACCAATCAATAGGTGGGAAAACATATTGATCTTCATTCATTCCATCATAGGAAAGATCCGAACACTTTCATTGTCACTAGTACCTTGGTAAGTTAAGCGAGCTCAAGTGTTTGAATCTCAACAAGTGTCAACCTGCTTATGATCCTTTCTACGAACAATAACCTCATCACGTAGATCAATCCGGATGTCCTCTATGCTTGGCATGTGTAGGTGCAGAGTTCCATACGCCACGAGGACTCCTCGAATGTCAAACCCATCTCGGGGTTTTTGTGCTTCTTGACTTGTCACGAAGTTCATTAACAACATTCTTAGCTTTCACCACTTTGTCGAAAAAGTGTATCTTCTAATAGAAATTGGGAAAGATACAAAGAGCCTTATGTTTACTTTGTTGGAATTTGTGAAAATCCAACAATTTCCTAAACAATTCCATCAGGATTAATTTGTCCCTTGGATATCGGGCGGATGTAAAGGATCTCCCAGGTACATGACTACCCGTAGATATGTGAACTTTTTAAACTACAAGAAGACACAACCCTACTTTGAAACCTCGGCCCATGCTTCATCGGATACTCTTGTTTTCCTCGGTTCGAGGATTTAACCTCGTAGATGTTTTCATAAAAGAAGGCGTCATTCACCCTTCAATTGGTCTTGAGACCCTTTTCTTGTCAAATGAGGAAAATACTTGATAAACATGGTCCATCGTCTGCTTTCCCTTGTATCCAACCGGGATAGTTCCTCATACCTAGCTGCTGCATAGGTGACATATGAGGACATATAAAACTTTCCCGTAGACAAGATCATTTGTCATTTGGGAATCTATCTCTTTACTAATGAGAGTGCCCCAATCAATTCCTTGTTGATTTTTCTTAATGGTGATCATGAATGATACATCCACCCTTGGAACACATTTGATTCGGGTAAACCTAAAACTTTGACTCAACGAGTGATGATGTCATTGATTTCTGAATGAAATCACTTAAGGGCACAAGTCTTGGGAATCTGGAGACAGCCGGTTTGGCTTTGATCGAGAACTTCTTATTTACATGCTTGATACTGATCTTCCCGATCATTATCCCAAGCTTTCAGGCTGAATTGATATCTAACTCTCCATATTCTTCAAAATTGGGCGCTTTGAGGAGGTCATCGAAGTAACCTCCGTCCAACTTGATCATAACTTCTCCCGCCTAGTTTCTCACGCGAGCGAGAAGCGAGTCATAACTCGAGCGCAGTGCTAAGATGAATTCGGAGGCAATGAGCGGACATAGGGAAACCTGCTGCAAGAGGTAAACCACTATCGGCTATTGACTTCATCCATGGAGTTTGGGAGGAGCTCTTTACCCTACTCCAGAAATCCTCCATATCTATATTTCCGAGCTCTGTATCTCGGATGTCATAATTGCAATTGATATAGGATGGAGACTCCACCTTTCTGAATTTGTATTTCATCCTTCCTAACTTCTCAGTCTTTTCTTGCGATGGACCAGGGTCCGACATGAGGGATTTCAAAGGAAGAGAGTTTCGGAGATCAGGAGATGTTGCACACTGTGAAAACCCCGACCTACTGGAGATGCCGGAAGGATGGAAAAATCTGACACACTGAGGAGGATGTCGGGGAGTCCAGAAAACCCGACACACTAAGGATGTCGAGACTTGAGAAAACCTAGCACTTTGAAGATGTCAGATATTTTGGAAAACCTGGCACTTATAAGATGTCGAAATTTTGGAAAGCTTGACACGTCAAATTTTTCGATATCTTGCGGTTTTGATCTTGCACAAACCTACTGCGAAACCCGAGAAGGGGAATAGGGTTTTTGTTGATTTTAAAACATGCAAGTTCTTTCTTCATCATTTATATCCAAAACATATTTTGATTACAACAATATTCCGGGAAATAACACAAAGTGATAATTCCAAAGAGATAAACCCTAAAACATAAATCCGGTAAAGAAAACAACCCCAAAAGGAAAAAGATAAAAACTCCACAAACCTGGTAAGAAAATGGGAAGAATTCCTCACATAATCAATCCATAAAAACCATGAACAAAGAATGAAGAGAGAAATACCTTCAACCAGGGCAAGGAAAGATCGAAAACGGGCAATTCAATCGGGCACAGGTGAGTTTCGGGTTTCGAGGTTGGAGAAGCATGCGCGAAAAATCCACGAGGTAAAAATACGTCCGGTAAAAATGACGTGGAAATCCGCATATATATATGAAAAATTACAATTAATACACTTCAGCTGGCACGTGCCAACCCACCCGACAACTCGGCATTAACGCCATGTCAGCATGCTCAGGAGATCTCGAAAACCCGACACAAAGGTGTTTAGAGCAATTTGGGTTTCGGGTTGTGGGAAACAATCGACATAAAGCATGATGCTTAGATGCTTCAAAGTTCCGAAAACCCGACATAAGGGACTTAGGCAATTCGGGTTTCGGGTTGCAGGAAACAACCGGCATAAAGCATGATTCTTTGATGCTTCAAAGTTCTGAAAACTTTGACATGAAGGACTTATGCAATTCGAGTTTCAAGTTGCGAAACAACCGACATAAAGCATGATGCTTTGGCGAAGGCATGTTAGATGCTCGGAAGGTCCACAAACCCGACTCGCCTTACTTGAAGCGGGTTTCGGGTTTCGGGGAACACAAGACATGAAACATTCAAAACACATGTTTTCATGCTTGTGAAACCCGAAAACCCGATTATCTCTCATAAAGGCAATTTTGCAAAACCAGCTTAAAATTTTCGTAGGGTTATCTGATAGTTTTGGCGTAAACTCAAAACTGAGATAACACACCTCTACTATGAGTGAGGTGATGTTATATATTGTGCCCTATGATATATTCTTACATACATGAAGCCAATGTTTGTTCACTTGGGTCCACCTCTCTTGCCCATTCAACTTGGAAAGTAAGCACACAACTATTCTCATGACACGATCATCGGGATTGGTGATATCCATCATGCGCCATCCCTTTTTGTACTCAAAATCTATAGCATTCTTCTTCACCTTGGTGTCATTCGCTAGGTCTTCATCAAATGTGACCCCTGTACCAATCAAACTAGTATATCTCTTAATCAATTATGTGGTAAGGCACATCATTTTACCTATGAAATATAAAAATCCTCATGGATGCCTTACATCAGCCATTGATGCAATCTCTCAGGATTCCCAAAGAACGTAAGCTAGTATAACTACAAAGAGCTTCTAGCCTTCTCCAATAACTTTTTCACGTTGTCATCATAAATGGGATTATCATTTGGGGTTCTCTCCTTTATTGGTTAAATATTTTTTTGATGGCATGTCACATGCCATTACATTTGTATTATGATTATAATCACTTATGGTCATGTTCTGACATGAAATAACCATTCCTTACCCATCAAAATTTCATCGAGGTACTACATTTCTCCATATAATTCTTCCTAGATATCTACAATGGGTGTCGGCTTCTCCTTTCCCTTTCCCTTTACCTTCTTCTTTGGTGACGTAGTCACTTCTTTCCTCGTGCCATCTCCATCATAGAATCTCAAACTCTTACCTTGTGCCTTGTTCTACCCTTAGTGCCCTAAAATTATTAATGTAGACATTCCACACAACAATACTAAACTTCCTTATTCAAATTTTGTATTCCATTCCCTAATTCTCAAAACCCTAGCTAGAAAATTTGTGATCTCTTTCAAATCCATGCCACACCATCTCAATCTGCAAGATTCCCTCTAATGGAACTCACTCTTCACTTAGTCGTGTCTTCTTTCACACCTTGGTTATAGATTCTCCAACTCGAACTTGATTTCTCAACAAATCACTCAAGTTCACCCTAGGTCAAATGAAATCATACACAAATTTCACACAAGGTAAGGTAAAAATGATTTTACCCTAATGCTTTATTTATAGGTTTCCAAATTTTACCTACATTCATTATTCACCAACCACCACCATACAATTGCATTTAATTCAGTTTTTCCTATTTTTCTCACCTTTTATGTAGTTTTCATCAAGTCTCCATTGCACTTTCATCACTTGTTCTAGATACACCCTTTAGGTACAAAAACTACTTACCAAACCACATACCTCCTTACACACGCTACATGTGACAAAGTACATAAACCTCTACGTCTTATACCAAGTAGTTCTCCATGTTGTTGCCTACCTCGTGTTACACTATGTGCTTATTAATCATACGTGGATTTTCCTCTAGGCATTGTCCTTATTATCACCATTGTTCTTATGACAACTTTCTTATCACTATATTCCAGCAACCAAAATCATCAAAGACACTCTCACTCATTCAGGTTCTTAGAAACCTTAAACATCAACAAAATTTTCTTTTGTGCTCTCTTGAAATCCACCCCACCCTAAAATTATGTGTGGTCTTCATGCATGAATCCAACATATACTAATCAGCTCCTAGAACGCAAGTGTGCTTATTATAAAAAAACACTAAACTAAATTAAAAAGCATAGCAATGATGAAAGGAAACACATGATAGGAAATGCATAAAAGGAAATCTAATATAAGTGGAAATACTACCTTATTACAAACGCCAAAAATCCTTATTTACGTAGGAATTTATCCTACTCCCATTAAATTAACCATGCAATAAAGTGTCATCTAATGCTTGTGGTGACAAGCGCCTACATAAAGTATCTTTGTTACTACAAATGGTCCCAACCAATGAAATTTGATTTTCCCTAGGTGGCGCGCATACCATGAATCATACAAAAGAACCATATTTCCCACATAAAATGTCTTATTCCTGATATTCCTATCATATCAGGCCTTTTGTCTCACTTTTTCTATTTTATGGCTCCATCGTGCAATAGCGTGTCATTCATCTAATTCTATCGGTTTGTATATGCACTCCTCCACAACATTGTCATCTAGTCCTCTTGTGTGCACAATACACAAGGATGGAAATATGAACTCCATAGGTAATAAAACCTCTATGAAAAACACCAATTGAGAGGGTGTGGCCTTATTCAACATCTTTTAAGTAGTCATGTATACCTAGAGTACAACAAATATTTTATCATCCCAATATTTTCTTCCAACATCACATATTTTCATCAATGTTTGTCCCAAATTTTTTTTGAAAATTGTTATCCTGTAAAATTGATGAGGGAAATTTTATAGGTAACCATTCCAAATTTTGTTCTGGTCCCTCGTCAAGGACCCCTCTGCGTTCGAAATGTTACAAAATCCCTTTCCGAGAAATCTAGTTCTCCGAACTTAGCCATTTTGATCCCTTTTTGGTGGGCACACCTTTTATCTATGTTACATAGAGTAAATCAGTGCCCCCTTCATTTCCTTTGGCACACAACTTGACGTGTTAACACATCAATTATGCACCTTCTCGTGTTGCACCTTTCTTGCATGCGCGCAAGGCGCATGCGCCTTCATGTTAACACATCAATTGTTGCACCGTGTTTTGGTGTGCCAAAGGGCACAAGGAATGAAGTGTTGACAGTCTTAAAATTGTGCCAAAGGCGCAAGTTTTCCCATGTTGACACACGTTTACCCGTCTTGCCAAAGGGCACACCATTTTATGTGTCGACATTTATTTTGGTGCGCCTCTTGAAAATGTGGTTGGTGCATTTATTGCACCTTTTCCTATATATAGGCGCACCCGCCCTGTCACTTTCACATTTAAAAAAGCACGTGATAACTTTATTCCTCTGCACTGTCAAGATGCATGTCATCCTCATGTCGCATTCGTGGCCCTTGCTTCGTCTCTCACATTCTATATTTTCTCGGGTAGGTGGTTCTTACTCCTCTTGTGTTTTGTTTTGGTTGTTTGTGTGGTAGGATAGAATGAATATGCAAATCCATTAAACCCTCCTACCATTCTTGCAACTTTCCCCCCAAACCGTTTTCATCCTCTTTCCAGATCTACTGGTCAGGAGGGCTCTGCCTCAAAAAAATCAACCTGGATCTCTTTGCTGTGCCCCCTTCACCATCTAAAATCCTCAAAAGAGGCCTGAAAGATCACAAACCTGTCGGGAAAGAAGAAAACCTTAAAGATTAGTTTAAAAGCTGCATTTTTACCCTTTGGCGCAATTGCCACCCTTGCAATAGGAAGCACAGTCACGCCAATGGCGCACCGAAATTGAGTGCAACATGCTTAATCCCCGCACCATGTGAAAACCAAGTAAAAACCTAAAATTGGCGTGGCGCATACCCTATTACAACAACAATATGTTATGCAAGCTTTCCCTGCGCAAAGCCAAAGTACCCTTGTGCGCGCCTAAAGTTAGTGCTATAAGTAATTAACATGCGCCCTTTGGTGCACCAAACTTTCATGTTGCATAAAAATACTTGCGCCATGGGCGCACCTTGCCCCCATGCAACACCAACATTTCATGCGCCAAGTATAAAATTGCATGCATGCACAGCGCACCACTTTCGATTCCATGCAACACTAAGTTTATTTGCGCCCAACATAACCTTATATAGATGGCGCAGTGCATCCCTGCTTACAATAACATGATGTTATATGTAAAATCCTTGCGCCCTGCCCTTTGGCACTGATTTGTTCCCTGTAACACTCCAACTCAGTGCGCCATTCTGATAGCTCTGCAGCCTGCAGTATTCATGCGCCCGTGCCCCGAGGCCTTAAAATTGCTAACTCCTCATTCTATTTTGTAGTGCTTTAATGGAAGACCTGACAGCTAATATGGCTCTTTGGCGTTGGACTTCTCTTCTTCTTCTTGCAGATCAGCAACTGAACTCAGAGCTACATATGTCTACATCAAGCAAGAAGCCAACCAAGTCAAAGGGTAAGGCTAAGCTTACTGAAGAAGAAATGAAATACAAGTACCAGAGGGTTAGAATGCCTGAGTCCTAGGAAGAATGTGACCTAGATATAAGAGACTCTGAGCTCGGTCACATCGATATGGAAGATTTCTAGGCCAGAATCAGAAAGTCATAGGAATTCCTTGGATGGAAAGGCTGGTGGGCGTGGACTGCATTTTTTTGGGGGGATCCCCGTCAGTGCAGTAAACAATGAATTCATGATGGTAGTGGCTCACACTGCATAAAAAAGACACAAGGTGTGTCCAAAATGAAAAGGGTGAGGTCATAATCAACCTCACCCGCACTTCAAATCATGCTAGGCATCCCTCACCACCGACATTTTGTGGCCATAAGCCAAGAGGACTACACCAAGGCATGGGAGGACAACAAAGACCAGTGCATGCAACTAGATGAATGAGGTGTATCTAAAGAACAAAAAGGTGATAACTAGATGGCCACAGGTTATTCACCATAATGACTTCTCTGAGGAATTGAGTGACACCATCACATTCCTGAGTAGAGTATTTGGGCTTTCTGACGCCCATTACTTTCACAAGTGGATGCTCAGGTACCTGGAGACCATGAACAAGAATGTACCTGATCAATGCTTCGAGTGGGCGGAGATAATAAGCAGCACCATATCTGAACAACTCCAACAACTCACCACAACGGGAGGTTCTACATGAACTCCTACGTAGTCTACGCTGCAGCCTCGGAGAGGGATTATCCGGCATTGAGCCGATGCGGGGTTTGGCCCCAGGTAAAAATATATGAATACTACCCAGAGCTGAAACTAGAGAACAACATCCCGCAGTTTACAAAGATCAACGATGCTTTCTTCTATGGCATCGTCTACCTTTTGAGGCCAAACATGACTCATGGTCGAACGACCAAGAGCATTGTCACAGCAACAGAGAAGTGGGGGGCCTTATTTACACAATTTCCCCTTCACCTATCTCGGGAAGCTAACTTCTTGGGGAACCCACCAGATTGCCGAGATATGCCGGCCCCAAGCTGATCCTGTTGGAGCTATCAGCGGCTTGTGATATACCATGAGAAGTTCTGAAGAGAAAGAAGGTGGAACTCATTTCCATCTTACAGTGGGTAGATACACATGCGTCTCTCACCACAAAGCTCGGGAAATGGTTGCTGAGCTAGAACTACTCAATGTAAGCACAACTTCTCGGCGAGGCCCACTTTTGATCCAACAAATTGCCTTCCCAAGGTAAAACTTGATCCAATCCATATTCCACAGATCGAGGACATCTATATCGACCTGTACCATGAGGTCAAACTTAGAAGGAAGGACCACTCCCGCTTGGCCTTGGCAGAAATTATTCAATACGGCGTGGCCATTGTTCCAAAGGGTTATCAAACTACCGATCAAGAAGTTGATCAGGTATATCTGATACGATGGGGACAATCGGCTATTTTCTAGGATAGACGAAAAAAAAGTGCCCTGCACCATTGAAGAAAGGGTCAAAGAGACATTATGGAGAACAGAACACTGGTGCAGGATGAATGGCCTCATCTACCTCGGGGTAGATTTCACTATGTCTCCATTAGGCAACGCACCTGTCAGGCCAAAGCATCTACCAAAGGTCAAAGGCAAGGATAAAGAGGGTGAATCAAGCTCTACTCAAGAAGGAGCCCCTGAAATTCCTCCTTCCACGCACAAGAATAGGTTGTAAGCCTCCGTATCCCTGGTAAGTAGAAGCAGTGGAAGGTGTTATGACGGGCGCATCCACTCAGGGTGTCACCACTACTACAACTGCTGAGGTCCCTTCTATCCCTTCTCCCTCTCCTCCTTCTCCTCCTCGCATGACCCAAGCGACCATTCCTTTGGTCGTGTCCTCTCCTCCATCTTCCGTTGTTCCCCTTTCCTCATTGTGCATCTTCTCTTCTCTTTTCGGAGCTATCCCCACCATTTCTTCCTCATCTCTCAAATCCCTTCCATTCCCACATCTTCCTCCCCGTAGTGTCCCTCCCCTCTCGTGAGCACTTTCTCATCCTCCCTCTCAATGCCACCACCAAGTGTTTCTACCATTTCCCCTCATCCAATGTAGCTGCTCCCTTTTCTACCTCTGGTCATGTTCCCTTAAGTCTAGCATGGATCTCCCAAAGATCTCGAGCCAGCAAAAGAGGAAAGTCCCTATCGCACCAATAGACTTCTCTGTCATCCCAGCAAAGGGGGCTAAGAAGAAAAATCCTATAACCCGCTTCTCTCAGAGTGCATCAAGGGAAAGGGTGATGGAGATTGCATATCTCGATCCTTCAAAGGGTAAAAAGGATCTGTCTCTGACAGATTATACAGTGACCCAAGTCACAATGGGAACGTCTTCAAAGTCTTCAAGGAGAGGCCCTATCTGCGGTGGATGCCCTTTGCAAGAAACTTCAAGAAGCAAAGGAGGAGAAAAGGTTGCTAAAAGAACAAAACAAAAATCTTCTCCACGCCCCTAGAAAATGGACAGTGCACCTCCTAAAACTACCACGAAACTCCTAAGGTCTTATGTCAAGAAAAGATAAATGAGTATGCCAAAATTGGCGAACAAGGTATGGCGGTTTTCACTGGAGGGATAAAATCCTCAAGACAAAGTGAGGATGTAATAGTAAATTTCACCGAGTTATATTAGAACATCAATCAGGTGAAACAAAGATCTCCAGGTGATTGTAGGACCTATCTCCGAGGAGTTGGACCATGCAAGGCTGCAACACGAAACATTCCAGAAAATGCTCGACTGCTCAATCGATGATCTAGTAAAATTTGGCGTCTTCTTGGTCACCCTGGTAGGTACCCAGCAAGATCCTTGCTGCATTAGATTACCGGGTCAACTAGATGGAGTTCGTCCTAGAAAATATTGATAAAGTCAAGGAGGAAGCCCTGGATGTAATGCATCAAATGGAGCAAATCGTTCTGAGAATGTCTCCGGGTTTGCTTACTCCTACTTTCGCCTTGAGGAAGGCAGACGAAACTATCTAGATCTTCAAAGAGATCATCTCGCAAGGGTTAGGGCCAGAAGCCACTTTCGACACCAAATGCATCAACAACCTTCTAGCTTGCCGTGATTTTGTGGGGTTCCTGATGGAGGCAGGAAATGAATATTTCAAACTCCCTGAAAAACTCAGAGATGAGTGGGAGACCTGTGAGGTCATCAGTGATCATACGAAGGGTCCTGCTCAGGATCAACTTCAGCCCATGATCAGTAAATTCATGGAATATCGACCCAGTTCCACATCACCTCTCCCGAGGAGCAACAAAAGCAGGATACCCCCTTTCAGCCGTGAGACGATGATGAATAGTTTCCTCCTCTTGGCTTCTTTTTGTAAATATCTAAGAGTATGTTGGTACAAATGATGACCTCATCCATGTTGCACCAAGGATGTTATCATCCACTGTTGTCCAAAGTCAACATTGACTTTTAGATATTTTGTAATTAGTTATTTGTTCTTTGCCTTCCTTCTTCTCCTTCTTCTATATATACTTGGATACTTGTTGTATTCGGTGTGGACATTTTTTAGATGAAAAATAGAAGTGAGAAGAAAAGGCTTTGTACTTTTTGTAACAGAAGAAAACATTAATACAAATATTAAAGACTTTGTGCCGAATATGTGTGTTATGGGCATCTAATCTTTCTTATGTCGATCTATGCATTTATTCTGTTAGATCTATCTCTATTTTTTTGTCATTTGTTTATCGGTATTGCTTTTCTCATCTATGCAAATAGGTTTGGCTCACATTCTTACCAACCCAAAACATGACCCTCGACCTTTCTACTTTGGAATTCATTTCTTTTCTCCCTTCAGATCTATCATATCTCCTCTCCTCACTTCTTTCCCTTCTTTCCGTAGTCGAAATAACCCAACTGGGACGAGATCCCAAACCCCCGAAGGTAGAATATTGTAAGATTTGCATGTGTTCCCGCCGTAATAGCAATAAACTAGTTTCGCTTTGTCATCTCAAAGACGGGCTATGCCCTACACACTATCGACTCGTACTATCCATAGATCTGCTCTCACGGCTGATTTTCGGACAAAGAGTTTTTGGCGACTCTCTTGGGGATCGAACAGATCTATGATAGTGGTATGTTAGAAAATCGGAAAAATCACTACCTATTTCATCGCCAATTTTAACTTTTTATTAAAAATCAAATTTTTTTGCAAAAGTGCTCCAAATTGAAAATTTTCTTCTCGAGATCTATAGATCCGGGCCGATAGAGATCTTTAGTTTGCTTTGAGTTTTTACAAAAACCCATATATTTCCGTAGATTTGAGTTTTTGACTGTTTTACAAAAGTTTCAAACCCTTACAAAAAGTCAACTCTGAGATCTCGAAAATCAGCCTACTAAGTCGACCATCATTTTATCCTCATTAATCTTTGTCATAAAAACTGCAATCGGTTTTCAAAAGAAGGATAAAATTAAACATTTAGAAAAGTACATGCTGCTGATTTTTGTCAGAAAAATTAGAAAGTCGGCAAGTACGACAAAAAGAGTTTTTAGGATTTGCTCCAAAATATTGCAGATCTGGAGGGTACACTGGCGGGCGAGCCATTCACTCATAGCAGAAGAACTCGTGGAGTAATCGATCCTACTTTTGATCTACTTCAAAGACATAACTTCAGTGTTACACCGGCATGCTTCTCATCGCTAAGTTCAGCTAACCGGTCATCCAGGAGCGTCTCACCTCCACGAAGGAAGCGTCTCTCACAAGGAACATCTTCGTCACTTAGCAGTGCCTTCTACTCAAAGGTGAACTGTGCTTCTAGCTTGTGTTCTTTTGCAAATTACATCCAAATGGTAGTGCCATGGGGAAATGCTATGGGCCCACTCACTTTGCCACATCCTCCGCTTCATGCGCTTCCTCACGGAAACCAAATTTTTTTCCTAAATTTGATGGTAGCGGGAACAAAGCACGGATTCACACATCTCTGCGTTCTCATCATGTCATGCAAGATCTCGGATGTGACCCATGAAGATGTGTCAGTTTGCCTCTTTCTAGAGACCTTGCAAGGACTCGTAGTGGAATGGTTTCAACATTTACCACTTTGGATCTATTACCGGTTGGGCCACCTTATGAATCGCATTCAAGAAAAATATAAGCCTTTAGAGGATGCATTCACGTTACTATCCAAGATCACTCATTTAAAGAAGGAGGTCAATGAAACCATGCATGATTTCATCACCCGTTTCAATTCACTAATCAATCGGGTTCCGCCTGCCATGCTTTGCCACACCAAAAAATTAGAAGTGTTTCTTCGTGAACACCATGAGCTCAAAGTAAGTTTCTTACTCTTGCGAGAACAGTCACTACTTTGGTTCTCACCCAGTGTCTGCCATCCGGATCGAACATAATTTGCTAATATCTCGGTGAATTAAAATGAGAGCCATCCAAGTGAAAGTTCCAGCTCCTTCTCCCACCACTTCATCGATCCGGCATTCCAAAAGATGGCAAATGACTTGCTCGCATTGAAGAAGCGAATAGCTCGACTTCTCCTAGATCTTGAACTGATATCCCATGGAGGAATTTTACTTCTAACAACGTCTCACAAAGGCCGTGCCTACTGCGGCTACTCCGGTTGGCACTCGAGGCTCCCTTCGGTCAATGCTTTAGCTAAAATCGAAGAAGAGGAGCAAAATTATGAAGAACCTTCGTCTCGAGGCGCGAGATGATCAAGATGTCGGTGAACCGACTGATGACTCTACTATCGGGTATATGGAATTTGATGAGAAATAATATGACGAAGAAGAGGGTACCCAAGGATATACAAGTGGGCGAGTCATATGCCATTTTTACCCACTCGCAAGGAAAAGAAGCAGAGGTGGCTACCATATATCGTGAGAGTGTAGGCCGTGTCACACACACCTCCAACCATCACTAAATGAGGTAGTCCTCTTCTTGCCCAACTCTGTTATTAAATTCTTTTGAAAAATTCTTTTCCCTATCTCCCCTCAAATCAGTCCTCTCATGTTCCTATCAAGGCCAAGTAATCCTACCCTACCATCGCGAAATGAGGGACTCATTCCTTCATCAATCGAACCCTTGGTCAGCGCTTTTGACATAATTGACCATGCTAAAAATACCAAGATCCAAATGTCTCAAGTCGAGTATTTTGGTCAAATCTGAGCAACTTGTAAGGTTGACCGAATACATCCAAAGCCAAGCTATCATAACTACTCGGGTTTCCTGAAGGAATCCTTTATACTCCTCCCGCATCTCGCATAAATGTTGCCTCAACATCTCGCATCGGGAAAGATAGAACCCTTCTATCTCTCCTCCTAATCAATGGCCACAAACTAAGTAACTCGCATAATTGATTAGGGCTTCCGATAACGCCATGCCGTAAAAGTCACCCATGCCTGGGCCTCACCCTTACCAAGCCTTTTGGCGGATGTTATTCCTTGAAACCAAGCAGTTACGTTGATCGGTCAAATCAAAGACGTGTAGTTTGCATTTGCAGCGTTTCCAGAGAAAAGAGTGAAGATGACTATCCTTGTCGCCGATATTCCTAAGCAAAGATACGAAATTCTATTAGGAAGGAGTTTTACGGTGAGGTTGGTGGAGAGATTCATATGGACTGGTCTAAGGCAAGGATTTACAAACATATAATGCAAACGCGTTGGGCCTAAATCACAAAGAAGTACCTGGTTACTAACTCCGATGACCCCAAAGCCCAAATTCTCTTCGAATCGTCGGGGATGGGAAACTATTTCTTGTCTACCGAGTCTGATAAAATGGATGTCCTCATCTAAGTAGAAGATCTTAACAAGATCTAGACACTACAATTTGATGGCAGCCAGCGATTAGTGGATGCGGTCTTTGGAGCCGTATTAATATCTCCCAAGGAAGAGATTATCTCTCTCTCTTTCAAGTTGCGAGTTTTCAATATGAATAATCTGCTTTGAGTATGAATATTTTTAGTGGGCATGCAAGTAGCGAGGAAAGAGAAATCAAGAATCGAAAGTATAGGGTGATGCAAAATGGTCGTAAATCAAGTTAAAAGGATATACCAAGTGAAGAATGAAAGGCTTAAACATTACCGCAGCGATGTGGGACAAAGATGTATCGGAGTTTGATGCTTTTTCAATAAAAGCCATCCCAAGAGCTCAAAATGACATGGCTGACTCATTATCCGTCTCAGAATCCCTCATGCTCCCTCACCTAGGTTTGAAAATAGACACATATACCATCGAGGTGGTTTTCCGCCCAAGCGTGCAGACAATTCTCACGACCTTTGGAAGGTATTCAATGACGAAAATCAACTTATTGCCTTCCTGAAAAGGTAGAGAATTTCAATGAGCTTCATTTTGAAGGATCCACTTCTACATGCCGTGAGTCTCATTCGATCAAAGCGGGAATCCAAAGGAAACAATGGCATATGTCACCAAAGGAAATAAAATCTCGAAAGGTTTGGTTTCTCTAGAGCATTTTTTCAACGAGCACGATCGTTTTGTCAAGAAAAAAAGCAAGATGATCCTAACTCCTCCCTAGAGACCAAACCCGAGGTCAATTTAGGTTCAAGTAGAACATCTGTTAGTTTGTAAACATTGGAAAATGTTGCACACCCAAAGAGAAGCGGAAATTTGTCAAATTGCTGAAGAAATACATCGATGTTTTGGCATGGTCCTATGCCGATCTAAATTCTTTTTCAAGCCAAAGGACGTCCAACATGACATCCCGTTGAAAGAGGATGGCAAACCCTTTTCGCCGTAAGTAGACACTATAATCCTAAAATCTCGTGTACTATCCAGCCGAAATTCGGAAAATCTTGGATGCAAGGATCATTTTTCCTATCCATCACGACTCACAGGTGGAAAACATTGTACCAATACGCAAGAAGAATGGTGAGATACGCATATGCGTAGACTTCGCAACCTAAATCGGTGTCCTTGAAGGACAACTACCCGCTTCCCATAATGGATCGGAGTTACTCAGTAGTTATTGGATCAGAAATTTTATCCATGCTTAATGGTTTTTCAGGCTACAATTAGATTGAAGTCTCACCCGAAGACCAATTCAAAACAACATTCACTACCCCTTGGGGTACATTCACTTATAGCAAGATGCCTTTTGGTCTGACCAACGCCGGCGCCACTTTTCAGTGGGCCATGGACTTTGCATTTACAGAATGATGGGAAAATTCATTATAGTCTACTTAGATGACTTAAATGTGTTCTCTAAATGTGGAATGATCATTGCGATCATTTGGAGCAAGTATTGATTAGATGCAGGGAACATGGAATCTCACTAAATCAAAAAATCTGTTTTTTCGAGTTACGGAGGGAAAGTTGCTAGGACACATTGTAAGCAAGGAACAAAGATAGATGCCGAAAGGGTTAAGGCTATTCAGAGCCTTACTTTACCCACAAGCAAAACTAACTTTCACTCTTTCTTCAGAAAAGTGAACTTTCTCAGTGCTTTGTCCCCGACTTTGCCGAAAAGACTCGCCACATATCAAACATGATGAAAGGGTCGCCAACTTTCTAGTGGAGTGAAGAAGGAAAGAAGTCGTTCAAGATATAAAGTCTCCGTTGCTCACGCACCAGTCCTGGTATGTCCCGATTTCTCCAAAGATTTTATCATGTATAGCTATGCATCCGAGCATACTGTATCAGCTATCTTAATGTAAAAGAATTTCTGAAGATGTTGAATCCCCGATTACATTCATGAGCTCTCCACTCAAGCCTTACGAATTAAAGATGTCTCGATTGGAAAAACATGCCTTCGTTGTAGTCAAAGCAATTAAGAACTTCGGGTATTACATTTTGAATTCCCACACAATGGTACTGGGTCCCTAACATGGCATTAAGTCAATCCTAACTCAACAGGAGTTAGGAGTTTAGAGAAATTGGATTGCAAGATTCCAAGAGTATGATCTAGATATAAAAATGACTAAGTTGGTAAGGCGGCAAGGGCCTATGTCACTTATGGCTGAAAACCAAGATTCGAAGACCCTAAGGAAAGGATAATTGCACCGAGGGAGCACGAAGCCAGCCGAGAGAATTCGAATCTCTACCCATGGTTCTTTTTGTCGCCACCAACGACGAATGGTATTCTAATATCACTTTCTTTCTCACTTATGGTGAGTGTCCAGCTCATCTAACTTCAAAGGAGAAACATGCTATAAAGCTCAGAGTGGCCAGATATGTCATTTGGGATGACTGTTTATACAAACACGGAATAGATGGCATCTTCTTGCGATGTGTTGACAAGCCACAACAGATAAAGTTACTTGAGATTTTTCATGATTCAGCTTGTGGTGGTCATTTCTCCTCTTCCATGACGGCACACAAGATCGTGCTGGCCAGTATTATTGGTGCTGTTCCAGGATATAGCCACTGGTAGTAAAGTGTGAGCTCTGCCAACAATTTGTCGGCAAGCCAAAATTGGCTGCTTTTCCCCTCAGGTCGGTCGTTATTGATGAACCATTCAGGCAATGGGGAGTCGACTTTATCGAGAGCACTCCATCCCCAATCGAGTGCCAGACATAGTTATGTCCTGACAGCAATAGATTACTTCACCAAATGGGTAGAGGCCATACCTATCAAGCATGCCACTTCTGAGGTTGTTTTGCAGTTTCATCAAAGAGAATATCATTGTTAGGTTTGGCGTTCCAAACAAGATTGTTGCTGATAACGCTTCAAACTTCTCCTCATGAGAAGTTGTTGGTTTTTGCTATGAACATGGGATAACCTTGGCCCACGCCTCAGATTACTACCCCAGGAAATGGTCAGGTAGAATCTAGTAATAAAAACCTAGTGGCCATCATACGGAAGCTAGTTGATAAGAGTCAACGGACGTGGCACAAGTCATTGTACGACGCTTTGTGGGTGGATCGCATTACTCCTAAGAGGTCTCTCGGTATGTCACCTTTTCAAGTGTTATATGGGACCGACGCCGAACTTCCCATTTCTGTAGAACTCCCTGCTCTGTGCTTGGCATGAGCAATCAAAGATGAGACTTTCCAAAATTCCCTTGAAAAGAGGATCATGTATCTATCAGAGCTTGAAGAAAAAAGAGTAAGAGTGGTTGACAGGATCACCAAACATCAAAATCAAGTTAAGAGATTGTTCGATAAAAGGGCTAAGCAAAGAGATTTCCAAGTGGGAGATCTCATCCTTTTGTGGGACAAACGAAGAGAGCCAAAGGGCATGCATGGGAAATTTGATTCTCTATGGAGAGGGCCTTTCAAGATCAAATAGCTCAATGGAGAGAATAGCTTCTATCTCTCGTATCTGGATGGAACTGATCTCCCGCTTCCCTATAGCGGGCAACACCTCAAAATATTTAGGAAGTAGAGCTTGCTCTCTTCTTTGTATAGTTGCTTTTGTTGTGTGTTTGCTTTCATCGTGTGTTTTCTTTCGTCCTCGCCCTTGTTTTTGACCTGTTACCCAATGGATAGGCACATGCTGATATGAGGTTCTCTACCCTTGAGTTTTGCTCAAAGATAGTCCCCAGAAAGAGCCAGCTGTTATCCTATAAAATTGACGAGGGCAATTTTATAGGTAACCATTCCAAATTTTGTTATGGTCCTCATCGGGGACCCCTCGTGTTTGAAATGTTACAAAATCCTTTACGGGAAATCTAGTTCTCCGAACTTAGCCTTTTTGATCCCTTTTGGTGGGCACACCTTTTATTTGTGTTAGACAGAGTAAATCATGCCCCTTAATTTCCTTTGGCACACAACTTGACGTGTTAACACATCAATTGTTGCACCTTCCGTGTTGCGCCTTTCTTGCGTGCGCTGGGCGCATGCACCTTTATGTTAACACATCAATTATTGCATCATGTTTTGGTGTGCCAAAGGGCGTAAGGAATGAAGTGTTGATAGCCTTAAAATTGTGCCAAAGGCGCAAGTTTTCGTGTTGACACATGTTTACCACGCGCCAAAGGGCGCACCGCTTTATGTGTCGACACTTGTTTTCAGTGCGTCCTCTTGAAAATGTGGTTGCACATTTATTGCACCTTTTCCTATATATAGGTGCACCTTCTTGGTCACTTTCACATTTAAAAAACACGTGATAACTTTATTCCTCTGCACCTGTCAGCACACCCATCGTCCTCATGTCACGTTCGTGGACCCCGCTTCGTCTCTCACATTCTATATATTCGGGTAGGTGGTTCTTACTCCTCTTGTGTTTTGTTTTGGTTGTTTGTGTGGTAGGATAGAATGAATATGCAAATCCATTAAACCCTCCTACCATTCTTGCAACCTTTCCCCCAAAACCGTTTTCATCCTCTTTCCAGATCTGCTGGTCAGGAGGGCTCTGCCTCAAAAAATCAACCTGGATCTCCTTGTTGTGCCCCCTTCACCATCTAAAATCCCTCAAAAAGAGGCCTGAAAGATCACAAACCTATTGGGAAAGAAGAAAACCTTAAATATTAATTTAAAATCTACATTTTTACCCTTTGCACAATCGCCACCCTTTGCATGACATAAGCATGGTCGCGCTTGATGGTGCAACAAATTGAAGTGCAACATGCTTAATCCCCGCGCCATGTGAAAACTAAGTAAAACCAAAAAATTGGCGTGGGTGCATACCCTATTACAACAATATGTTATGCAAGTTTTCTTTGCACCGCGCCAAAAGTCCCTTTGTCAGGCGCGCTAAAGTTAGTGCTACACGTAATTAACCTGCGCACTTTGGCACACCAAAATTTCATGTTGCATAACAAACACTTGCACTATGGGAAAACCCTTTGCCCTACGAACACCAACATTTCGTGTGCCAAGTATAAAATTACATAACGGCATAGACGCACCCTGATTCCATACAACACTAATTTTATTTACGCCTAACATAACCTTATATCGATGGCGCAGGCGCATCCCGCTTACTGATAACATGATGTTATATGAAAAATCCTTGTGCCCGCTTTGGCACTAATTTGTTCCCTATAACACTCCAACTCGGTGCACCATTCCCATAGCCACTGACTGCAGTATTCATGCACCCTACACCTTGAGGCCTTAAAATTGTTAACTCCTCTATATTCTATAGTGCTTTAATGGAAGACACCGCAAACTTTAATATGGCTCTTTGGCGTTGAACTTCTCTTCTTCTTCTTGCAGGATCGGCCTCGAACTCGGAGCTACATATGTCTACATCAAGCAAGAAGCCAACCAAGTCAAAGGGTAAGGCTAAGCTTACTCTGAAGAAGAAATGAAATACAAGTACCAAAGGGTCGAATGCCCGAGTCCTGAGGTAGAATGTGACACGGATATAAGAGACTCGACGAGCTTGGTCACATCGATATGGAAGATTTACGGCCGAAACCAAGAAAGTCACAAGAAGTCCTTGGATGGACAAGCTAGTGGGCGATGGACTACATTTCTGTGGGGATCCCCATCGGTGTAAGTAGTAAACAATGAATTCATGATGGTAGTGGCCCATTCTTCAACAAAGACACAAGTGTGTCCAAATGAAAAGGGCGAGGTCATAATCAACCCTCATCGCCGTCACTTCGAAATCATGCTAGGCATCCCTCACCACCTGACATTTTGTGGCCATAAGCCAAGAGGACTACAGGCAAGGCGTGGGAGGACAACGAAGACCAGTGCATGCAACGATGAATGAGGTGTATCTAAAGAACAAAAAAGGTGATAACTAGATGGCCATAGGTTATTCACTTAGCGACTTCTCCGAGGAATTGAGTGACACCATCACATTCCCGAGTAGAGTATTTGGGATTTCTTCGCCCATTACTTTCACAAGTGGATGCTTTCGGCAGTACCTTGAGACCATGAACAAGAGCGTACCTAATCAATGCTTCAAGTGGCGAGAGATAATAAGCGGCACCATATCTCGACAACTCCAACAACTCACCACATAGGGATGTTCTCATGAACTCCTACGTAGTCTACGCTTGCGGCCTCGAGAGAGGGATTATCCGGAATTGAGCCGATGCGGGGTTTGGCCCCAAGTAAAAATATATGAATACTACCCAGGAAGAGCTGAAACTCGAGAACAACATCCCGCTTGATTTACAAAGATCGATGATGCTTTTTTCTTATGGCATCGTCTGCCTTTTTAAGGCCAAACATGACTCATGGTCGACGACCCGAGAGCATTGTCACTACAACAAGGAAGTGTGGGGCCTTATTTACATAATTTCCCACCTTCACCTATCTCAGTGAAGCTAACTTCTTGGGGAACCCACCGGATTCTTGAGATATGCCAGCCCTAAGCGATCCTATTGAAGCTATCCAGAAGCTCATGACATACCATGAGAAGTGCAAGAGAAAGAAGGGTGGAACTTCTTTCCCCCTTACGATGAGTAGATACACATGCGTCTCTCACCACAAAGCTTTGGGAAATGGTTGCTGAGCTAGAACTACTCAATCAAAGCACAACTTCCGTGAGGCCCACTTTTTGATCCAACGGATTACCTTCCCAAGGAAAAACTCGATCGATCCATATTCCATAGATTGAGGACATCTATATCGACCTGTACCATTAGGTCAAACTTAGAAGGAAGGACCACTCCCGCTTGGCCTTGGCGAAATTATTCAATACGGCATGGCCATTGTTCGAGGGTTATCAAACTACCAATCAGAAGTTGATCGGGTATATCACGGATACTGAGATGGGGAGAACTAGCCATTTCTTCTACGATGAACGAACAAAAGCACCCCAGACCATTGAAGAAAGGGTCAAAGAGACATTGCGGAGAACAGAACACTGGTGCAGGATGAATGGCCTCATCTACCTCGAGGTAGATTTCACTACGTCTCCATTAGGCAACGCACCTGTCAAGCTAAAGCATCTCGCCAAAGGTCAAAAGGCAAGGATAAAGAGGCGAATCAAGATCGCTCAAGAAGGAGCCCTGAAATTCCTCCTTCCCGTTGCGGAAGAACAGGAGTTGTAAGCTTTGGTATCCCCAGAAGAAGAAGCGAGCGGAAGGTGTTATGGCGGGCACATCCACTCGGGTGTCGCCACTACTACAATTCTTTGAGGTCCCTTCTATCCCTTCTCCCTCTCCTCCTTCTCCTCCTCGCATGACCCAAGGGACCATTCCTTTGAGTCGTGTCCTCTCCCCATCTTCTAATGTTCCCCCTTCCTCGTCGTCCGACTTCTCCTCTCTCGCATGAGCTTTCCCTCACCATTTCTTCCCTCATCTCTCAACTCCCTTCCATTCCCACATCTTCCTCCCCCTGTAGTGTCCCTTCCCCCACCCAGTGAGCACTTTCTCGGCCTCCCTCTCATGCCACCACCAAGTGTTTCTACCCATTTCCCCTCATCCACTACAACTTCTCCCTTTTCTACCTCGGTCCTGTTCCCTTAAGTCCAAAGATGGATCTCCCGGCCTCCCAGGCAGGCAAAGAGGAAATTCCCTATCGCACCGATGGACTTCTCCATCATCCCGGAAAAGGGGGCTAAGAAGTAAAAGCCTATAACCCGCTTCTCTTAGTGCATCAGGGGAAAGAGTGATGGAGATTGCATATCCCGATCCTTCAAAGGGTAAAAAATATTTGTCTCCGTAGATTATACAATGACCCAAGTCACAATGGGAACGTCTTGAGAAAGTCTTCAAGGAGAGGCCCTATCTGTGGTGGATGCCCTTTGCAAGAAACTTCAAGAAGCAAAGGAGGAGAAAAGGTTGCTAAAAGAACAAAACAAAATATTCTCCACGCTCTGTGAAAATGGGCGGTGCACCTCCTACGGCCCACTGGAAACTCCTAAGGTCCTAAGTCGGGACAAGATAAATGAGTATGCCAAAATTGGTGAACAAGGTATGTCGGTTTCCACCTTGAGGATCAAATCCTCGAAGACGGCGAGGATGTAATAGTAAAGTTCACCGAGTTTGTATCGGAACATCAATCGGATGAACAAATATCTCCGGTGATTGTAGGACCTATCTCCGAGGAGTTAGACCATGCAAAGGCTGCAACACAAAACATTCCTGAGAAAATGCTCATTGCTTGGTCGATGATCTAGTAAAATTTGGCGTCTTCATCACCCTGGGTACCCGGGTAAGATCTCTTTAGCTGCATTAGGTTACGGGTCAATTGACGGATGGAGTTCGTCCTGAAAATATTGATAAAGTCAGGAGGAAGCCTGGATGTAATGCATCAAATGGAGCAAACCGTTACGAGAATGTCTGCGGGTTTGCTTCTGCTACTTTCGTCTTGAGGAAGGAAGACGAAACTATCCAGATCTTGAAAGAGATCGTCTTGCAAGTAGGTTAGGGCTAGAAGCCACTTTCGACATCTTTGAATGCATCAACAACCTTCTAGCTTACCGTGATTTTGTGGGGTTCTGATGGAGGCGAAATGAATATTTCAAACTCCTAAAAAACTCGGAGATGAGCAAGATACCGAGGTCATCGGTGATCATACTGAAGGTTCTTGCTCGGGATCAACTTCAACCCATGATTAGTAAATTGATGGAATATCGGACCCAGTTCCACATCACCTCTCCCGAGGAGCAACGAAGCGGGATACCCTTCTAGCCACGAGGCGATGATGAATAGTTTTCTCCTCTTGGCTTCTTTTTGTAAAT
>CM031238.1:807552630-807622574 GCA_018340775.1 Taxus wallichiana var. yunnanensis | reverse complement strand
CCATGATTAGTAAATTGATGGAATATCGGACCCGGTTCCACATCACCTCTCCCGAGGAGCAGCGACGGATACCCCTTCTAGCCACGAGGCGATGATGAATAGTTTTCTCCTCTTGGCTTCTTTTTTTGTAAATGTCTAAGAGTATGTTGAGTACAAACAATGACCTCATCCATGTTGCACCATGGGATGTTGTCATCCACCAAGTTGTCAAAGTCAACATTGACTTTTAGATATTTTGTATATATTTTGTAATTAGTTGTTGGTTCCCTTTTGCCTTCCTTCTTCTCCTTCTTCTATATATACTTGGATACTTGTTGTATTCTGGTGTGGACATTTTTAAATGAAAAATAGAAGTGAGAAGAAAAGGCTTTGTACTTTTAACAGAGAAGAAAACATTAATACAAATATTAAAGACTTTGTCTTTGAATATGTGTGTTATGGGCATCTGATCTTTCTTATGTCAGATCTATGCATTTATTCTCATTGATCTATCTCTATTTTTGTCATTTGTTTATTAGTATGGCTTTGCTCATCTACGCATGCAAGTAGGTTTGGCTCATTTTACCAGGCCCCAAAACATAGACCCTCATGACCTTTCTTGCTTTGGATTTCATTTCTTTTCTCCTTCGAGATATATCATATCTCCTCTCCTCACTTCTTTCCCTTCTTTCCACAATCGAAATAACCCAAATGGGACGAGATCCCAAACCCCCAAAGGCGAGAATCTTGTAAGACTTGCACGAGGTTCTTGCTAATAGAATAGCAATAAACCGCTTCACTTTGCTATCTTAAAGAGGGGCTATGCCCTGCACACTGTTGGCTCATCTATCCATAGATCTGCTCTCACGACAGATTTGTGGACCAACAAAAGCTTTAGCAATATCATTGTCATGTGGGTGATAGGATTTTGTCTTATGGTGTGCCACCATAAACTTATTCAAGCAATGATAGTACCCTATCACTTTTTAAACTTAAAGGACATCCATACCTGATGATAATGTTCTCTCATAATAATATTATTATTGTAACTATTGTGCAATCCTTAGTAGATGTTACTTCTGCCCACCTTATAATATAGTGCACACCATTCCTATGCATAGGTAGGAAAATAAGACCTATAAAAATTACATCACCCATTTCTCAAAAGGTTTAGCACTTGCAATAGTTCGTAGAGTCATTTCATCTCTAGATCCTTGCTTGTTAAGGCACTAACAATGGTCGTATGCCTTAACATATTTTTTAGTATCCTTGTATAAATTTTCCCACCAAAGGCCAGCCATCGGAATATCGTACGTGGTAATATCACCTATAGAATGAACCTGCAATTGTACCATAAGATTATTTCATAATACCATCACACTCATCCTCTAGAATACATTGGCGCAAAACTTCATCATGACCTAGCTTGTACAAATCTAAACCTATTAATTGGTAAGGTTACGCATGTATTGCAGAGTTATTTCTTCTCTAAGGTTTTCATTCCCTCAAGTGCTAGTGCATAAGAATATGCCAATGTCATCTATCTCAGTGGACATGTGATCTAATCTAAAGAGTTGTGAATCTAACATTGTGTCTTCAATCCTCTTTACATACAAATGGTTAGGCCCTAAGTTTCTTTTTCGTTGTTTTACAATAATGTAAACTAAAACTCTGAAATAGTAATATCCACTGTAAATTATCCCTTTTAAAATAGGCTTGTTGACCAAATACTTAAGTTTCATATGATCTCAGTAAAGAAAATAAAAGGTGTAGTCAATAAGTATTGTCTTAACATGTGTAATTCGTAAATCATAGACAAATCCTTACACTTAGTATTTGTATAATTTTGTTCGGCCACGGTGTCAACTTCTTACTTGCAAAACAAATAGGGTGATGTATAATTCCTTTACTGTCGGGTTGTGCAAACACCGTACCAATTATCATTCTAGAAGCATCAACATAAACATTAAAGGGTTTTTCACACGAAGGAATGTGCAAAATAGGTGCATTAGTAAACCTTTCCTTTGGTATTTCAAATGTTTTTATTGCACATCACCCCAATAGAATTATCCTTTATCTTTCAAGATTCTTCTAGGGTTTTGGAAATATTTACATATCCTTAACGAATTTCATGTAATACCTTGTATGTCCTAGAAATCCATGCACTTCACTCTGATTATTAGGTTCCACCAATCCCAAGATCAAAATGACCTTTCCTAGGTCCACCAACAAGCCTTATTTACAAATAATATGTCCTTAAAGTGCCAAAAGGTGTTGTAAAGATGCACTTCTTAATATTCAAAGAGATGCTCAACCTGTCTACACCTCTCAAACATATTTCTTAAATTCTCACAATACTCCTTAACCGAGAATAGACATTGTCCAATCATCCAGATATACCTATAAAAACTTATGAATGAAGTTTTGAAAATCTTGTACAACAATGCACAAGAACACAATCGGCACTTTTTTCGATCGAAAAGGAATTATTGTGTATACTGAGAGCTTCCTCATTTAGTGGTGAAAGCTATCTTTTCTTGATCTTCCTTTGGTATGTGCACTTGTTGATATCCTAAAACCCATCTATAGAAGAGTATATCTCACACTGTAACTCCTTCGAGGATCTCCTCTATAATGGGGTGGGAAAATGATCAATGACATGTGAATAATTTAAATCTATGTAGTCCACACTTATCCTTATCCTCCAATCCTTTTTAATACTGATGACCATGGGGATAACCCACTCAGATTCCTCAATGGGCTCAATTATACCAAACTTGAGCATTTTATCAATTTCTTCCTTTACCTTAATGTGAAGATTAGGATTCACCTTGTATGGCCTATTCTAATCGTAACATGAATTCTTTAAGTTTGATTCACATCTCAACTAAAAATGGTTTACTCCTTTTAATTAATGATAACCCCTAGAAATAAGTCCTTAAAGTCTCACAGAGTCCAATAATCTTATCCACTTCTAGCTCCAATCGCAATCCCCAATAATGGCCTTTTATTATGCTCTACATATATTCCAATGTTAACCTTATTCATTTTCATAAGCTCAGGATACATGCATGCCTTCTCAATTTTGTGTCCATCACCTCACATGTTTCTTTAGTATGGTTAACATCTAGGTTATTGTCTTCATGATCATCATAATTTATCATGCATACTATTTTACCCTTTTCATTCATTTCCTAGGAGCACACCATTTTCTCTTCTTAAGTATCTTAAAGGTCAAGGCGCACCTCTAAATCCATCTCTCCAAACATGTCTAACATAATTTCCTTAGCCTTCATGTTATGTCCCAAAGTAAGGAACTTCATAAGATGTAGTGTTTCATTAACCAGAGGCTTAATAGAAAAGTAATAAAAAGTATGGATCATACTTGAGGTCATCTCTTACATATTAACTATTTCTCTTATTAACTTTGCATGAACATATGTTGTGCCTTAGAATACTAACTTAGTCCCAAAGGGTGTGTGCACACACCGGACAAATGAAGAAAATAGGTGCGCAGGGAAAATCATGTAGGACATGGGTTTTAGAAGGGTTTAATAGAAACCATGGCACATGTGCAAGGTAGAGAAAAGGATTTCAATAATTAGTCATATTTGGCTTTCTAAGAGGCACTTGAGGAAAAACATGACCCAAATAGGCATGCTGAATGGATAAGGTGATAGCACCTGGCGACTTGGTGGTCAAGGAAAGAATATTCCACGTATGGAACATTCCCGAAGACATCATTGCAGAAAGTGGGGAGCTCATATCAGAAGAAGCATGCTCTATTGGAGGACCACCTTGACACTTGACAACTGATATGCTACTTCAAGAAGGCATGGCGGTGGGTGTTAAACCTATTTATATAGATTCTCGAGTAAATGATAGAGAGAAGAGGGAGGAGAGAGGACCATGGTGTGATAAACCATAACAAAGTAGGTGAAGATCTAAAGAAATGAGTAGAATATTCTAGGGATTGGGGATCTCATTAGAGGACTATAGGAATGTTAGCATATCTAAGGGAACAGATCTCTTTAAATTTTTGTAATAAGAAAGAATAGTTATAACTTCTGATGCGTGAGTCATGATATGTTGGTCTGATATGCCTCTTTTGGATGTAATGTGGTTATTGAACTATGATCAACATGAATATATGGTTCTGTTCTAAATATATTGTTCATGGGTGTAAACCCTAGTGCCTTTTTCTTTATGTTATGGATTAGATCTACTATCTATATGATGTTTCTTTTATTATATGAATGGGTATGTTAGTGTAATGACTCATCATATGCTTTTAGAATATATGCATGATCATTTACTTTTCTGCACTTAATTTGTCATCAATGACAACATCTTCTCACAATGCTCACATAAAGGAGGGGTTCGGCACTGCATGTGCCTCGGTGAGAGCTCGGTGCCTTTGGGTGATAGGTTGGCACACATGGGGTTAGAAGGTTATTCTATGGGCATAAAAATGACTACATATTGGTTCCATTGTCGGGACCTCTTTTTGAAGTTGTTATGAGAAATGAATACATCTTGGTTCATCTCTTGACCTTGGAAAGTGTTGAAGCATGGTTTAAGAGCACAGAGGATGAGTTTTCTCAAAGATTTAGTACTGGACCTGAGTTTGATGCACGCAGATGGGTAGAAGAACACCTATATCATGAGTTATATGAGACTTTTTTATTGTTTTCTAGTAGAATTGTATGAATGGATTTCAACATATGCATCCAGATTAATTTGGTACTACATATCATGTGTATGGACCCAATATGATTACTATAGGTTTGTAGGATGTGGATCTGACTTGGACACGTGTTGTTGATCACTGGTGGAAAAGAGTGTTAACCAGTTATACCCTGGAATACACCATTTCTATGTATTCCTGTCCATAGGTTGTTGAGTTTGAGTTCCTAAGGGAACCTAGAGGATCATTTTTATGAGCTATCCTATTGGCTATGAATATATTGATCATTATGCTAAGTTTGGAGGCATTCCCCAGGTCGGCTAAGCTTCTCTGAGCACTAGGTGAGGAAGCTAGGGTGGAGGAAGATGGCAAAAATTGTGGAAAAAAAGGAGAGGGAAGAGAGGCAACTCAAGTATAGTGAAGCGTGTGAAAGGGAGTTGGTTAGAAAACGTGAGGTTATGGGAGTGATGGATCTATAGAGGTAGACATTGTGAGAAACAGCAATTGAGATTCATGTAGAGGACGTGGAACTTGAGTAGTTTATACTACCCCATCTTGGAAAACGTGGGAGAGAAATCCCTTCAACTTCGATGAGATTTTGTCACGTGGAGAAAGGAGAGTTGTTGGTACACATCTAAACCCACCTAGTGACCAAACCATGATGCTTAGTTTTCCAAATCAAGAAACAAGTATTGCTAACCCAGATGGTATTGGTGGAAGTGACTGATCTACACCAAGGAGATATAACTTCTTGTTTAGGACATATATGGCCGCATAAAAAAGTCATGTTTTTAGAGGGATTTTTGGGCAAAGTGCGAGTACATAGAGTTTTGGTATCGCATATAGGAGTGGCATGGGATACATGTATGATAGTGGAGTAGTATCATAAATTGTCGGTGCATAGTTTAATGGGACATTGGGAACACTAGGTGTGACCGCTTTAGGCTCGTTACCAGTTATAGGAGGAGGACCTGGTGGATCTGGTGGTTCTAGAGGTGGATATATTGGATTAGAAGGCATATGACCTGGTGGATCTAGTGGATTTGGTGGTGGAGGAAACAATGGAGGGAATCAAGGTTCTGGATCAGGCGGACAATGGCCTCAACCACCTCTACAAGTATTTTTGAGATGTCTTTACATCTACCAAATTACAAGGGTGTTAAGGATGTTGTAGAGCATGTGCACAAGTGTGAATTTCTATGGTGCATGAAGGGGATCACTACCCTAGAATGAAAGGAAAGTCAGTTTGTAACAACATTGTAGGGGTGCGCACATATTTGGTACTGAATTATGACCCCCATTAGATGGTGGTAGATTACACCGCATTATGGAATTCCTTCTTAGCTAAATTCCATATCCCTGAATTTGAGCAGAAGAGCATTAGTGCTTTGAAAGAGATCCAACAAGGAATGGTAGAGAGTGTGTGGGAATATGATGTATGGTTCAAAAATCTCTTGTCAAAGATATCTTATGATATTCATCCTTCTCAACATGCTCAATGGTTTGTTGGAGGATTAATAACACCATTCAGAAGAGAAATTTTTCACAAGACATTCATAGACCCGCAAGGTCTTAGAGACTAACCTACATGTTGAGGTTGTTAGAAGTGTAGATACTGGTGTTAGCCCTTTCCTTGAGGCTTAGATTGTCACAATGGCCAAGCAAGCTTAGTTACCTAGTCTTAACCTAAACTAACCTAATTAAGACCTATAACTTGGTCCAATTCCACACCTATGACTAATTACTCCTCATCCCCTACACCTAAAACCAACTTCATAATGACTTGACCAAGCCCATGACCAATCCCTCGGAAGAAAAGGAGGAAAGTTGGCTATTTTACCAAAAATAGCCCACTTTGACCTGGCCGATACAGTTCTACTCGACCGCCGTCGGTTGCGTAACCGCCATCGGTTCCCGTAAATGACCACTTCGACCAAAAACAAAGGATCGGATTTTCATTTGATCGAGAAAAGAAAATCATCGAAAGGATCCGGTTTGCTTGGCGAGCGAGAGACAAGTGAAGAAGCGAGGAAGAGTTTGCGAGAGAAGGACATCAAGCCCAAGGCTGCATTTGAATAACAGAGCCCGGTAACACTCATCAGAGCATCGAGAAGAGGAGATAACTCATCTTGGATTGTCGAGATCATCCAACTTGGGTCTGTCTTCATCATCACGATCCACGAAACACTGCATCTGCATCGGGGACTAGTAAGTAGTGTTTTATATGTTTTCTAAGCACCATTTTCTTGAACTTTGTTGATTAATAGTAATCATAAGTTTATTCCTAGATCTACTACCACGCGACAACATCTTGCACTTAACCTTCACCCATACATCCACGATATTGCCCGAGAAGGCCATTTTACCACACTCACGAGTCTTCCCTATCCTCCCATCATTCCCCTCGGCCATCCCCCAATCTTAATAACCCCACATCACCTTACTGACCAACCTCTATCCGAAGAAGCACTTAGATTGCTTGACCCTACTGGTATCGTTTATCCCCTACTGGCGGTTCTCTAACATGGTCGGTTACCCGATGTGCCGTCGTCGGTCAACATGACTTATACCCCAAAACCTTTTCTCACCTATTTGCCACCTAACACCTCGGATCCGATCTGGTTTATCCCTATAACTCAACCTGAACGTACCAACGACCAGTAACCGAACAAACAACGTGACGCTTTATTATTGATAATTTAGTTTCTATTGCTTTGTAGCGAGATACCTAAATCGTGATTTTGCAATAGCTTTCTTTGTTATCATTTGTGTTAAATCGTATTAAAAGGGAACCGACCACCTTCGAAAGGAAGTTTTATATTTCCTGGGCCTAAGGCAGATCCCTCATTTATTGTCTAATTAAAATCTGGTGGTCTTGTATTCTTACTTGCAGGTAGTCCTTCCAAGACAAAAAGGAGTTCTTCGCGATCGATCGATCTTTCTCTACGATGCGCACACCATCTCAACATTCAACAGGTATTCCTCCTAGCCCTAACCCTTATCTGTTTCTCAAAGGAATGATAGGATAGAAGCAAGTCTATTCTGCGAAGCTAAAACCATTCCGTGCGAAACATTTTGGCACGCTTAGGTGGGACCCATTTCGGGTTTCTGTTTCTCTTGCTTGTTTTCATTTTAGGAAGCATACTTGTTTTTGCTTTTTTTGTTATATTTAGTAAAGAATTTGTCTTGCTTTCCTAGTTTCGCATTAGTGAAAGTCATCTTATTTGCTTCATCGAATATCATTTTCGATTTGGGTTTAAAACACGTGCATTACATTCTTGCTTGTTGTTTTCAATTCTAGTGAACATAGACTAAGTAACAGGTCATACACGTGGGGGTGATTTCCACGGTATTGACAGGAAATTAATCTTACTTTCACTGCACAACACATACCGAATCACTTCATAATTAACACAACAACTCAAAACATCCCCCTTTTCCATGGTATTCCTCACTTGATTGAGGTAACCTTATAAGCCAAAACAAACTTGACATTTCCCCTAAGTCTTTTGTTTAGGATTGACATCATTCCGCGTCTAAAGGCATAAGCCCACAATAATTAAAATTAACCCTAGGGTTAGTCTCTGGATTTGCGTGTGCATCTTGCTTGTTTTCAGTTCTATTTTCTCTGTTATACACTTTATCTTACAGTGATTACCTTAGAACAATTTGATAAATGTCTTGAGCGTTGTTAACAATCAAATCAGCGACTTCTTATATTTTCTTATACCGGTCTTATTACACGACATCGGTTAAGCGGCCGGCGTCGGCTATAGTCTAACCGACATCGGTTATCGGGACCGATATCGATTCTTGTCTTTTCTGATTCTGACAAACCAACAACTTACCAATTTCACCATTATGAGTCTGTTTCTATTCTTGATAGATTGAAACCCTCCTATGTACTCCTGTCCATGGTTGTTATCACTCGAAAGCAAGCCGCCGCCATGGTTTCACATGCTTGCTCTGTGCCTTTGCTGAATCACCCCCTTCACATTACATGCAGGGAATCCTACGGACACCCGTGAGGTTCCTAAAATTCTGTGGGAGATAAAGAATTTGCCAAATTTACGGATGCTAATCCTAGCGTTTGTCTGATACTATTTGTCTCATGCCCTTGACCGTACACCCGATGGTCAACTCCTTGTTGGCATGCCTATCAGTATAGCTGCTCATTTAGCCCCTTCTCCACCTGATAACTCCGCTTTGCCTTCCGCATCCTTAGTCCCGTCGCCTACCTCGGCGGCTTCGACTTGGGGTCCATACGGCCTGAGATTGGCTTTCCTTTGGTTAATCTTGGGCCCACATGTCATTACCGCCATTGTTGCTCCTACCTCGTCTCTCTTGCAGATATTCCCGTTCATGACTTGCTCTCTGCCACCTATCCACACGAGCTTTCCTTCTCAAGCTCCGCCCACCTTTTCATTTCCACACACATATCCGGTAACCTCAACAGCTTATATAGGACATCCCTATTCGGTTGCCTCAACACATTCGTCCTCCATACCTTATCAACATTTAACCCCACCATTGTCTAGCGGTGGCCCTTGGCCCAATTTGCCTCCGTTTACCACAACCACACCATCATCTCATCCAACTTCTGATTTAATTAAACAAATGATGGACAAAATGCAAAATCTGGAGGCTTCTGTTTCAGGAAGTCGTAGCGCCTTGACATACGAGCAAGTTTGTCGGGAGCCCATCCACCCTTCAGTCCCCCTTCATTCATATCCTCCTCAATGGGAATTACCAAAGTTTACCCACTTTAACGATAAGGAGGACCCTCAACAACACTTGCGATCATTTAGACATGCTGCTGTCGATTGCTCACGACGACCTTTCTTACTCCGCACCTTTCCCATGTCCTTATCGGGACCCGCCTTGGAGTGGTACGATGCTTTAACCCGGCACTCAATCTTCTCTTTTAACCAGTAGCCCAATCTTTCTTGGATCATTTCTCCATTAACATTGCCAAGAAAGTATCTATCACCGACCTCTATGCCATCAAATGATTTGAAGATGAATCTATCGCAGATTTCGTTGGACGATGGCGGGGCCTTATCAACCACTTACGTATGCCTTGCCTCGGACCGAACTTATCGAGCTGTTTTTACGCGGGCTGCGCTAAGCACATCTCTCTCTACCCTCCAATTCAAACTTTCCGTACATTTGTGAGGCCTTTACTATGGCTCGAAAACTAGAGATTCGAGCCTTAGAGGAAGAGAAATTGCGGTTCTTGCAACAAAAACCCCACTTTCCAGAACCCAAGATTCCACCAACAAACCTAACACCACCAATCCTCACCCATCATGTAGCTTGAGAAATCAAAGGGGCCGTGCACGCGTGATGGTCAAATCCCACCACCATCTAATACCCCACCAAAAACCCACTATAAGTATAAAGCGAGCCCATCAACTACACTCCCTTGGGAGAAACATATGGTGTGATATTGGAAAAATTGCTCAAAGCGGGAGCCATTACCTTACCTCTGTTAAACCTCATTCAGGGTTTGATTCCACTCGCGCCATACCTTCTTGAGTACAAAAAAATGACTTACGTAACTTCCACCGCGTGAAGGGACACGGTCATGAGAAGCTGCAGATGTTGAAAAACATAGTGCGGGAAATGGTTGATGCGGGGATATAGCCCTCGATAATCCTAACGCCCTGTTGTACTTGAAATTTGAAAATATTCAACAAACCATTCCCGAATCATTCTTCTAACAGTAATCTAAACCAAGATATCTTAGCCGAGGAGAGTGTTCATGAGATCCATGCAGTCTTCGATTCCCAGCCAAAGACCTCTATCGAACAAATTCTGAATCAAACCTCTTCACTAACGCAGGAAATTGAACCCCCTTCCTCGCCATCAAGACAAACTGAAATCCTTGCCGTTCCTTTACCCATCAAGGAATTAACCACCCAGAGTTCCCTTCTCACAAATGAGCCTTCTTACACCACATCCTTGCAAGACTGTGAGCGGATGTTATCTAATTTATCTATTTCCCAAACGTCTCCTTCTACCATTCTTGTTGTACAAGAGGAAGGCTCGCCACTTCTTTTGTCATCCTTAGACGAGAAACCTCTTGAACCGACATCACCACATTCTTTAAACATGACGGATCCTCTCAAACACGCCCTCCTACCTATTAGTCCTTCATCACCTAAATCTTTTCAGCAACCGGTTGACCTCTTAACGCCCATTGATACAGTGCCTCATATACCCCTTGTATCACACCCACAGTGGACCGGAATCACAACCCACCTTTCTTCCATACAAAAGTTCCTATTCACACGTGAGGACTGTCATTCCCCAGAAGATAGACAGGTCCTATGGGAATGTTTGAGTACGCCATATTCTACTCAAATGCAAATGACCAATCCTGATGCCTCTACCATATACCCGAAGTGTTTACAGAAGCTTAAAATGCCTATGTCCTCATCTTCACCCCCTCATCTCTACCAAATACCTCATCCACTTCTATTAACCTAACCAAATCTTCCCCTACGCTTGGGACCTCACCCATACCTAGTCTAACACATCCACCTAAGCGGCTTGATTTATCTAAAAATAAAGCCGTCCATCCCATTAGGAGACAGACTCAATCTCCTCCATCTAGGCCGTTAACACAACTAAAACCCTCGTCGTCACACCTACCTTCCATATTGGGACCCCATCCCTCTACCTTACATCAATATATCATACCTCCTGCGTTTTCTTTTAAGCGACCTACGCCTTCTGTACCCATACGAAAATCCAAGGTATAGCAACACCGTCACCCAGCGTATCTGTCCACCTATCAACCATAAACAAATTCCATCATCATCAAAAGATTTGTTTTTACTATCCTCCTATTTCTCAGTGGTTGTTTTACGATACCACATCATCGTGGCCTCATCATCGACCTAGCTAAACATAGCTTCTATCAAAGAAGAAACCACGTTTAGTTAAAACCCATTATCAAAACTCCTTGGCTAAACCACCCCCATACAAACCAACCACACCACGTCATCACGAATCGACCCGATCAATAGCCTCATTTTCCTCTGACTTTGACCCACTCAAAGGGTCTTACGCCAAAATCCTTGCTATGTTGGTAGAGAATGCGACCATTTCCCTACCCCCACTTAGACCTTATGATCCATCTAAACCTCGACCTATAGGTTACGATGAGTCTAAAATCTGCGCTTACCACCACACACACGGGACATGACGTAGAGGGATGCAAGCGTTGAAAGCCATACTTCGTCAGTCACCTCTCTCGGATAGAAAAGTTAAGAAAGACAACTTACGAAGAGACCTTTAGCTTGATTCCCTCTCTATATACCACTGTCCCCGTCTCACCTCAAGATCTATCATTATTACAGCCCCACCTCTCGAAAACCATGACCTATCCCTACCATCTTCCTCCTCTCGTATTCACGAGATCAATATGATTAGTGTTCTTTACTCGAGGGTAGAAAAACAATGGGAAAGCGAAAAAAACACACTGCGGCATCTCTTTCTCCGTCCACCATCCCGATTGCACCACCACCTAAAGTGGTTATTCGCGGACCCACCTATCCGTCTCTAATGGCATTGCCCACCAACTATGATCAAACGACTTCACCATCACTGTAAAAATGACATTGTATGATCTCATTCGGACTTCTGAATCTCATCGACAAGCTCTCGTTGAAATCCTTGAGGATAGAGGTTTTACCTAATGAAACCTTGCACTGTTACCTCTATTCTAACACCCGATCACGTTGCTTCGCTCACCAAACAATCTATCTCCCCAACCACTTCGTCTCTGTGCACATGACAAGCTGCTTCTTTGTCGGTTTCTCAGAAGATGAAATTATTGACTTTGGTGCGAAGATCCACGACCACTGCTCTTTTCATCTCGGCGTACGTTCGGGATATTCGGGTGCGTCGTGTTATGATTGATGGGGGCTAGCCTAAACATCATCTCTTGAAAAGCCTTCCAACAAATGAATATCCCTTCTAGTTGCATGTGTGCCAACCCCATCATGTTGCGATCATTGATGATCTTTATTACTTCTACTTTAGGCACCGTGATCCTTAACATTCGTGTAGGACCACGTACTTTACCGAACTCTTCTATGTCCTTGAGGAGAGTTCGATACAATATGTTGTTAGGCCGCCCTTGGATCCGGGCTATGGGATGCGTTCCCTCCACTTTACATAGATGCATAAAATTTGAGTACGAGGGAAGTCCTGCACCGTAAAAGCTGATCCTCCCCCTTGAAAACTTGCATATGTTGTATCGCCCTAATGATGTGCTTGTACCGGTCAAGACACCCATTCATCACCCGACCATCCACTTCAGCGCACTACACACCTGACCAATGAAACCGCCGTTTCTGAATATTACTTCCTTTCCCATGAGATAACATCCCACCTCAGACCCCTTAGTAGATGTTTTCAACGCCTTACTGTTGGGGAGTACCTTATATAACGTTAGCTCTTTCCATACCCCGCAGGAGTACGGACAGTTACATGCACATCCCACCTACGACCGTCGCGTGGGGGAGGTAATCTCTTACGGACCACCCCATTGCCGCACCAACCTAACATATGGGGGTGTTGACGCATCCTCCGTTACCCCTGAACCTCCTCTTGGTGTGGTTCCCTTCCAATCCGATTTTCAATACTTGACAAATCGTCGTTTCGCCCTCACCTTCTTGACTCGTTGTGCTTGGAAAGGCTTTGGTTTTGGTCTTTATGAACAAGGCCGACATACACTCATTCCCATGACTACACGCAAACACAATGATCGCAGTGGTCTCGGTTTTCCTGAAACACCTACACTGGAGAAACCTCGTGTCAGTTGTATCTTGGAAGATGACGACGTCACCCCTACCAAACCATCATCACCCACTTTGCCATCATCACCCACAGAGTCGATAGACCCTGAATCTATCCCTCTAACTTTTTTTTTTTTTTCATAAATGCTATCTTCATAGGTCCTCTCACTTATCAGCGCGATAATGAGGACCCATCTTCTCTTCCCCTTACGTATCCAGGACATGATCGAAGAGGATTCACCTTCGATTAATGTTGTTGAGTGCGGGATGACGACTCCATCCTCACTTACCTTGGGCGGATGACTCCTATATTGCAACGCCTTTACCATCAAAAACTCAAACCATGTTGAATGAGTCGACTATAGAAATCAACATCCACACGGAGGAGGATCCTCACGTTGTGAAGATCGGACAATCCCTTAACACATCGAGAACAAGCCGCCTTTACTACCTTTCTCCGTACCCAATGACCAAGCTTTACGCTTGGTCCTCTGTGACATGCCGGGAATTGATCCTACCATTGCTTGTCCATAACATCACCTAAACCCGATTCCAAACCAGTCAAACAAAAGCTGAGAAAAATGCATCCACGCATTGCCCTCTTGGTCAAGAAAAGCTTGACGACTTCTTTCTGTTTCCTTCATCTTGCTATTGACTATCCTCAATGGATTTCTAACATCGTACTGTCACTAAAGCGACGGGGGACTTCGGATATGCACAGTTTACGAGACCTTAACCTCGCTTGCCCCAGGATGACTTCCCCCTCCCAGTATTGATCAACTTGTTGATCTCACTTTGCGACCATGAAATGCTTTCTCTCATGGATGGCTTTTGGGGATCTGATCAAATTTTGGTAGCCCGGCCGATCAACATAAAACTACCTTCATAACTCCTTGGGAACCTTACATTATCGTGTCATGCCATTTGGCCTTAAGAATCTTTGTGCGACCTATCAGTGGGCTATGACTTACATTTTCATGACATTATGCACACTATCCTTGAGGATTATGTCGATGATCTTCTTGGCAAATCTAAACATCGCGGTGAACATCTCGATGTTTTAACCATTATTTTCGATCGCTTTGTTGCAATATTCGATCAAACTTGACCAAAAAAATGTGTCTTTGGTGTTCTTTGAGAAAAAACTTCTTGGCTTTATCGTCTCTTTGCGTGGCATTGAGGTCGATCCATCTAAAGTAAAAGCTATCCTAGAAATGCCCCCACCCAAAAACCTCAAACAATTGCGTAGTTTGCGGGGTAAACTTGATCCATCCGGCGTTTCATCTCCCAACTCTTGGATCGATGTCAACCTTTCCATCACCTTCTTAAAAAGGACATTGCCTTTCAATGGGTGAAGAGTGTCACCAAGCCTTTGAAGCTCTCAAATCCTATCTCTTGCAGCCACCATGTGCTTATTCCACCTCAGGATGATCGCCCTTTCTACCTTTACCTTTACTTGCCCATGACCATCTTTATAGGAGCCATGCTCGCACATCGGGACTCGGCACGTCGAGAACAAGCCGTTTATTATATAAGTCGTACTCTCGTGGATTACGAGACTAGGTATACACATGTAGAAAAATTGTGCCTAGCCCTATCATTCGTAGCCACCAAACTCCGACATTACCTCCTGAATCACAAAACTTTTGTCATCACCAACACGGACCCCATTCATTATATGTATGCCAAACCACATCTAAACCAACGCATCGCCCGATGGCTTATGCTCCTCGCTGACCTCGACCTTGAGTTTGTACAACAAAAGTCAATCAAAGGACAAACTATTGCGGACCAACTTGCGGAGGCCCCTTTACCTGGGGAACAATTCACCAATTTTAATTTCCCCGACGAACTCATCGCCACTCTTTCACTCAGGGAAGAGTCATATCAAATGACCCTCTTCTTCGATGGATCTAAATGCCAGCGCGGCGGAGGAGCCGGCGTTGTTCTCATTCCTCTTGATGCTGAACCTATGCCTCTTTCATTCCGGCTCGATTTCCCCTGCACTAATAATACAGTGGAATACGAGGCCCTTGTTTTGGGTCTCCAGGTTGCGTTACACTTAGGTGTCAAATCCATTAATATTTTTGGCGACTCTCAATTGGTAGTCAATCAAGTTATGGGCATCTACCAATGTAAGAATGAGGAACTTCAAAAGTACAAACATTACGTGGATTCACTTTTGACCTCATTTACTCGTTATTCTATCCAGAACCATTCCCGCTCCACTAACAAATTTGCGGATACTATGGCTTGCTTAGCCTCAAAATTCTGCCTCACCAGTGACTCGACATATTCGTCTTGGTCAACAACTTTTTGCCCCATCTACTCAGCCCGGTTGTTTGTATGATAAATAATGTGTCTGCTAATTCGCGGGATACAGTACCACCAATTTCACGACTACCTTACACCTCTGTTCTCCACGACCTTACTAGTAACGGAAAACGTGCTTTTCTTAAAAGTGTTTCTCGTTATGTCGTCATGGGGGACTCCTCTATAAACGTGGCTTTGATGGCATCCTTCTTCGATGTCTAACCAGGCGCGGGAGGTCACCTATACCATCAACAAGTCCATGGCGGCATTTGTGGTGGACATTTTAGTGGCCTTGCCGTGGCCAAACGAATCCTTCGCCTAGGTTATTATTGGCCTACTCTTAATAACATTGCTTTACGAATATGTTAAGCGTTGTGTTATGTGTCAACAACATGCCAACCTTGACATACTCCTAGCCATCCGCTACAGTGCACGAGATCTTTGGCCTTTCTCACATGGGGTTTAGACCTTATTGGTGAGATTCACCCGCCTTCTTCACAACGTCACCATTGGATAATCACACAACCGAATATTACACAAAATGGGTGGAGGCCATTCCACTCATTTCAATCAAAAAAAAAAAAAATTGTCGAATTCGTTAACCATCACATTATCTGTCGTTTTGGTATTCCTCATCGCTTAATAACGAGATAATGGTAAATCTTTAAAAATAAGTTGTTCTGAAGACCTTTGTGACAACTTTGGTATCAAACTTAGTTTCTCATCATCACCTTATCCATGAGGCCAATGGTCAAGTGAATCTTCTAATAAAACCTAACCAAAATCCTCATGAAAGTTGTCATGAGTCAGGAAGAAATTGGCATGATCACATTCCCTTTGCCCTTTGGGCTTATCGTCTACTAGCATTCGTACCTCCACTAATGCCACACCATTTTCTTTGGTATATGGTGCAGGGTTTCTTGCCTCTCGAAATACAAATACCCTCCCTCAGAATATCTCTTGAGGATATTCTCACCAATGATGATGATTTCCGCCAAGAGCGGTTAGCCCAATTAGAGCTTCTTGACGAGCGTCGTCTTACGGCTCTTGATCACCTTCAAATCTACCAAAAATGCATCAAGCGTGCTTATGATAAGCGACTTCATGAGCGTACCTTTAAGGTTGGTGATCTTGTCCTCAAAGAGAATCAACATGTAACCAAACTAGAAAAGAGCAAACGTGGAAAATTTGCTCCTAATTGGATTGGGCCTTACATTATCACTCACACTTATGGATCGGCACTTATCGTTTAGCTTCAGCAATGGTAAACTTTGAGCTTGAGCCCCTTAATGCCTTGCATCTTCGACCATTCTACTGTTGAAATTAGTGTTATATCACTTCTTATCTACCTTACGCTCGTCCCTTGAGCTCATTTACCACCGCATACACTTTGTTTCTTACATCTCAAAATCAAATCAAGCTCACATGGTTTGATTATCACCTCCCCTTAAAGATGCCTTCCCCTTTTTAGTCTAGTCCATGACTTCAAAGTATCAAAATGACACATTCTTAATTAAAACACTTATGGGATTTTCTTGAGTCAAACTTCCTACAAAACTAGATGCTTTATGCCCAACGGACATCTAGACCT
The DNA here is from genome assembly GCA_018340775.1 of Taxus wallichiana var. yunnanensis. Taxonomy (NCBI): domain Eukaryota; kingdom Viridiplantae; phylum Streptophyta; class Pinopsida; order Cupressales; family Taxaceae; genus Taxus; species Taxus wallichiana. The sequence goes on along the minus strand of CM031238.1, from coordinate 807,605,194 downwards.
CTAAATTATACAATAGACTGCTCCCTTGAAGGACAACTATATGCCAAACTATTGCTACTATTATATATAGACTGCTCCCCCGAAGGACAGCTATACATAAACACCGCATCTGCTACTATAAATAGACTGCTCCCTTGAAGGACAGCTATACACAACAACCTTTATCAGAAGCTTCTCGCATTGATCAACTTCGTGAAGACCTCAAGAACAACAAAATACATATCCCATGTAGACTTCCCGCATCGATCAGTCTATATCCAGCAAAATAAAATAAAAATAAAAGCAGTATTTCAAAACACTTTTGAGTCATGGACTTGTCTATTTAGGTTTGGTTTTCTTTTGTCAGAATAATCATCTTATAATAAGTTCTCTGCACCCTCGCCCATACCATCCACCTCACCTCACCATTTTCAAATAACAAAAAACTCAAGGGACGTGACGTATATCCGATATATTGTGATTATACCACTCTTTTCACCTATCGACTTCTCGCCTATGCAAGGTACCTAGGGATTCAAGCTCATCCTACATTAATATGTGGTTTGTTTAGCTCTTCTCAATTACGGGACACTCTTGCCTCTTTTGCTCGGCTCTAGGATTGTGTGTTGACCTTAATCAGGACACGATTCCCTACTCCTTGGGAATGCTAACTTTCGCTTTACCCTACCAACACCAACAACATTACCCTACCAACATCAAATTTTTACCAACCAACAAAATTGCCTAACCACAACCCAATTGCCTGAATTCACCTCTCCCTGATCCTAAGGGAGAACTACATCGGTCTGAGGCCCTTCCTTGCTTTGTGCAATGGGCTATGTAGGCAGCACTTAGGAGACATGGGGTCTCCCAAGGTTAGCTCGACCATCCCCTACCTTACCCTATCATGTGTTGTCAATATAAATATTTTTGTGTATTTCTATTTGCCAACATTCATCTTTATCCTTTTTCAAAACAAAACAAAAATAACATTTAAAACACAACCATTCTTATTATTATCATCACTCAAAAGAACATACATCTTTAGTTTTATTTTAGATGTTAAACAAATACATCTTCTCTATCATCGACTCGCAGGTCGGCATCTTTATTTATTCTTATATTCCTATGAAATTCACTTAGATCCTTGCACCTCCTCCCGAATCAGGTGGTGATCGTGATCGTCGATGCCCCTCCGTGGGCCTCTCCATCCTCAAAGGTGCCACTGCCATTGGTTCCTCCCATTGATCCATGCCAACATCTCCTGTAACATACGAATACGTCCTCTCGCGTGGAGGAATCTTGCCTCCAGTCTCTCCACTCATAGCTGTGAAGCCTCTAACAATCCCATTGTCTCATTCACCTGTGTTTGAAGCTGGCGAGCTAAATCCTGCAGATGATCTCTCTCCGCTGTAATCACAGCTATGTCAGGGCACTCACGTGCACCTCGCAGCTCTGCTACCCACCATACTCTATACGCCTCTGTCGTTCCCGCATCCATAACCCTACGATCGGCTTCTTTATCTCTTGGCCCTTACGGAGGTGTAGGCCGGGAGGTGAGAATGCTTTGCCTCGGCGTCGATCCTCATGTATGGTCTATATGTCATAGGTATATCTGAGCAACCCAAATTGTCGCCGCACGTGATCTAGAGGAATCCTCTCGTACTCCGGCCTATGCCTGCGATCCACCTCAATCGCTCTACACCCCTCGACTCCTCGGCTATGTGCTCTGTCACCATATAGTTCCGTCGGCCTCCAACAAATATCCAATCGTCACCATCTCCCATACTTGTCTATAATACTCGATGTCATCTATCACGGCCTGGGATCTCGCCTCTTGTTCTATCTGGACCCATCGTCTGAATCCCAACCTTTGCACTCCTGCCTCTCCCGACTCAATGGGTCGGCCTATTGATGCACACACAAACAATATGCTCATAGGCCCAACAATGTAATAAATAAGTACGAACAATCCGATTGTCGTCTGTGTTTTTCACTTGCATGCCCATAAACCCCTATATAACTCTGCCAGATATGCGGGTGCCCATGCGAATGTCACGCTCATTTCTATCATTTCCCAAATAACACTCATCAATGCTTTGGGAAATCTTCCACCTTAGCCCTCGGATGCATAATACCCCACCGCTATCATTAATAGCACGGCCAACCTTGTTTCCTCAGGGTGTGTTGCATACATTGTACCATACGTAAATGATAAACCTCATTGTGTCAAATCTCGTGCGGTGACCCAAATCTTTGCTTGTTATCGCTGCTCGCCCTTGCTGTGTTGGCAATGCACGATACACTATTTTTTCCTATCATTGGGAGTCTCAAATACGGAACATCTTCCAAAGTCACTTGTCATCTCCCTGTTGGTAGATAGAAGGTATTCTTTTACGGATTCCATCTCTCGATCAACGCTGCTGCTGACATAGCATGGTTCGCGCGATTCTTGAATAATAGCGGATTCCACTTAACCCCACCGATTTATCAATGCCCATTCGGTGGTGTTACATCCGCTCGGATTAAGTGACAACAACGGCGGCGCAGTATCATTCATCCTTAACCTTGCTTACACTGCGTACATCAAAGCGACACATAATTATTCAAAAGAACAAATCTCTACGGGTTTTTCTCAAAATCGGAAACCCTTACGATACGGTGCCGATAAGCGGTTATGCATAACGATACCGGTTTGCTAAACGATCTGGTTACTTCCAAAGCGATACCGGTCCTTTGTCAAAAATATACCTACCTGCTTAAAACATACACCTACGATAATTATTTTGCCCGTTTACTCCTATTTATACCTAAAAACATACATGCCCACCTGTTTACCTACCCCATAGCACTCATACCATCCCCACCCTTGCCTATCACCTTTTTTTCTCATCTTTACCCACTTACACTTCTTTCATCCTATTCTGACACATCATACGAGATCAAATTACAACCAAACAGTTTACCTCTCGGGATGCGGCGGCTTGGGGGCGGAACATGTCTTCCCCCTCGTCCACCTGCTTTGGATGCTTCTCCTCGTTCGACCATATTCACCACCCTCTTGAATATAACTTGTCTTTACGCCTTCGAATCTCATTACACTCACTTCACCTGTCTCTTTCCTCCTTATCACTCAAATTCTTTCATGCAATTACCTGTAGCAATTGTCAAACAGCGTCGCATTCACATATTTAACTTGTTGCATGACTCTAAAAATAAGAATGCTAAAAATAAGAACTTAAGTTGCCAATCCAGCAGTTCTATTTTTAGGAAAATAATTCTTGCATAACCGATATCGGTTATATAACCGATACCGGTCATATAGCTACCGACATCGGTTATATAACCGATATCGGTCAGGTATCCCCTTGTTGCTTAAACCTTAAGTCGTCTCTTCATTTTTGCAAATTTTTGTGGCGCCCGTCCCTTTTTCCTGCATGAACAACACCATTATCCATATTTTTCATTAAATCCATATCTCATCACAATTTCATCAACATCATCTATCTATCTTACAAAAACACACCAAGCCATCAACAAACGATATCAAAAACCATCCATCTAACACCATTTGAATCCAAATCAATGAGCTACATATATTCATTTCACAAAACCAGTGAAAAAACATACAACATTTCATAATACACACATGTCAACTAAACTCATCATCATTTATATATATACATACATACATCCCATCAACAAAAGACATCAACATCATTAATATATAACACCATGTAAATCAAACTCATCATACATTAAATATCACAAACCATTTTCAAAACACTTAAACACATTTTTACACACAACATGTGGGTCAAATCATCATATCTATATATATACAAAGTTTCAAATATCTGATGTGCCTGCATGCATCGGGGCCTCTGTGATCTCATAATACAACAAAGCCGCACGCGAGGCCGCGATAACTATCATAATCTCGGCTCGGCTCATGAGGCCGGTCTCTCATATCAAAAACATACTCGGCTCGCAGGCCGGTATCCATGTATCAACCCATACTCGGCTCATGAGGCGGTATATACAATAAATGAATGAATGAATAAATGAATACATAATATCTAGGCACGAGCCTCTATAAACATAGCCGGTTCGCGAGCCGGTGCCCATATCAATGAACCAATCACAAAAATATGCGGGGACCCCTGGCTCTCTCCACCCCCTGCTGCTGTCTGCACTGCTTTGGTCCTGTCTTGCCTCTCTCGCCTCTGCACTGTCACGGACCCACCGGTGTGTGGCTGCGCCTCCTGAGATCTCGGCTCAGGAGGTCTGCTCTATGTGCCGCATATGGCTGATAATCAGCCCGGTACCATCAAGAATATCTGATAGTCCGGGCCTCCGCTCTAGCCTCCATATAACGATCCACGAGCCACCGTAGGTGTTGGGGCTGGTCCACGACTCCTACTACCCGTGCCCCACAGTGCTTGTGTTTGGTGGTGCATGGTGGTGCACATGTGGTGGTGGTGGTACACTGGTACTGTGGTACTGCATCTTGTCTGCCAGCTGGTGCTGTGCTTTTGGTGCTGTGCTGTGCTGTGCACTGTGCACACACATGACTGGGCTAGGCTAAGCATGCCCTGTAAGACACCTATCTGTGCCTGTGCGGCAGCAAGCTGCCCCTGTAATAACTGTACCTGCCCTCTGAGCTGGTCCCTCTCTGCTCTAACCCCATTAAGTCAGGTGCATGCGGGCATGCTTCTCCTCGCAGCTCTCTCTCCGGCCCACCAAACCAAAAATGCTCCTGTGCAGCCGGCATCATCTACGGTATCATCTGCCGGCCTCTCAGCAACCCAATCTGGGTCCACGGGCTGTGGTGCAGGCAGTGGAGCCTCTACATCATCCCTCCGGTACTGAGGGAAGCGAGGTGGCTCATCCTGTCGTAGCCCCATCTGCCTGCGTACCCTCTCCAGGGGTATCCTCTCATACTCTCCCGGCCTCTGTCCCGCTATCCAGAATGTATCTTTGGATCCACTACTTGCTGCTATCTGTCCTCGGGCTCCTCCGTGCGGGTGATGACCTCTATAAGGTCTCCATCAATATCTAACAGTCAAGCCCTCTAACATATGTCTATAATAAGTGACGTCCCACCTACTGAGCCTTTGCTCGTGGCTGGCCCACGACCCCCAACCACCTCTGAAAGCCGTATCTATAGATGACCTGTGGCCCTGGCTGCTGGGGCAGCCCTACTGGTCTAATGCATATGATATGCTCATATGCCCAACAGTGTAGTAAAAATGTCGAGCAAATCCCGAATCACCTCATCCGTGATAGCCCCACAACTCTCGGTATAACTGCACCAGGTATACTGGTGCCCAAGCATAACATGTGTGCTCCTCCACCATCTCATGTAGCACCCCATAAGCGCCCATGGAAAGTGGCCTCCCTCGAGAGTGCGGGAGGCGAAGCGGGTGATCCGATCATCATCGGCCGCGGCCGCCGTGTCTCATGGCGGTGGGCTCGGTACATATCCCCATCTGCGATACTCGCTGTTGTGATATGTCGATGTGCGCAGTGCATCCCGAATACGTGTAGGATGTTGTCCATGGCTGTCTCTCGGCGTCGACTGAAAAGGCGCCTCTCCATCAATCGGTAATCGAAGGATGCGATACACATCCTCGATGTGATGGTCATCTCTCCGATCGGGAGATGGAACACATTAGTCGCGGATCCCATCTCTCGATGAGGGCGACCATCAAACTATGATCCCTGTCGATCGCTCTGTGTCATTGGACTCATGCGCCGAGTCCCACCTCGCGCATGATACCCCAGCTGCTGCTGCGGACACACGTGTGGCGCATCCGTCTCAACAGGGGGGCATCTGTCCCATCGTCGTCATTCTTGACGTGCTGCAAAAAACCAACTCACTACATTAGCCCTACTCTTTATCACAACATCTACTTATACCCTCTACACCCACCTATCTTACCCTAACAACCTCTACGATATCCCCCTCCCTCTTCACACCCAAACAATGACCTAAACCATACCAAAACACTCCTGCAATACCACTTACACCAAAACACTCCACCACAACCCAAACCATATCAACATACCCAAACAATACCAAACCACCTAAACAAATCAACACACCCAACAAAACCAAAACACCTAAACAAACCAAAACACTCAACAATGCCCAAATACCCCCACCACAACCTAAACCCAACCCAACAAAAATAAAAATACCTAAGGACCGGTACCGGTCACTTATGACCGACACCGGTCCTCTCTTCACCGGCGCCGGTCGCTATACGACCGACACCGGTCAACCACAACCCCACCCTGCCCCGAAACTTCCTGACCGATGCCGGTCGCTTAGTGACCGGCATCGGTCACTGAAAAATTGCCGGGCCGAATCCGCGTGCGCCCCCCAAATCCATTTTTCCCTATTTATCCCTATTTACCCACCCAAACACCCTAAAAATCTACCCACCCTGCCGCCTTGCCCTATTTTACCCATCTATCCTCTTCATTTTTCAAATAACGTCAATTTATTCATTATTTTACCAAAACATGGATTCCTACCCAAACCCCCAAAAATAGCTTAATATACTCAAATCCACACAATGAGGGGTTTCGAACCTACCGGTACGACGACACGTCGTCGTGGTGGGATGGGTGGTGGTGGTCAGGTGGTCCCGGCCCCTCCTGCTCCTCTGGGCAGGCTGTGCCATAGCTCCACCTCTCCTCTGCTTTGGGTCCTCCACCATCAAGCTGCTTGCCTCCTACTCACTCAGGGCCCACTAATCACTCACTCCTCCACTCAAATAGCGCCACCTCAACCAACAAATGCTCCAATCTCAATAATCCACCTCAGACAACCCAAATCGGTTTTCAAATTGCAAATGTGACAATGACAGGCCGTATTTTTCTTTTTATAGGTTTTTGACCTATAACCGATATCGGTTTTATTATGCCCTAAGGAACCGGTATCGGTCCCCTAACCGATATCGGTCATAGATAATCGACATCGGTTTTATTCCAACTTCTACCCCAATTTCACCCCTTATTTACTAATAGCCCTTTTACCAACATCGCCTATATCCACCTTCGTTGACAACCCTTTGTTAACCTATTCGGCCCGACCCACGGCCGTCACCTACCATTTGGCCCGACCCAGGCCGGCAACCAACCATTTGGCCCGACCCAGGCCATAACCTACCTTTGGCCCGACCAGGCCGCGACCAACTATTGGCCCGGCCCGACCCAGAGGCGAACCAACCTGTTTGGCCCGACCGAGCCCGACCAACCCATTTGGCCCGACCCAGACCGTAACCACCATTTGGCCCGACCCAGGCCACCAACCTATTTGGCCCGACCCACGGCCGTAACCAACCATTTGGCCCGACCCACGGCCCTACCATTTGGCCCGACCCACCGACCCTACCATTTGGCCGACCCAGGCCCTACCATTTGGCCCGACCCACGGCCGTAACCTACCATTTGGCCCGACCCACCCAACCAACCCATTTGGCCCGACCCAGGCCGACCCCATTTGGCCCGACCTAACCATTTGGCCCGACCTGAAGGCCGCGCGATTAAATACCATACCCACCATCAACGTTTTATTTTATCCATCCATCATGTACCTTTTTGTTCATCGAGCTCACTGTTCGTGTTTTAGCATGATTAGGGTCCTTGACTTGATCGTCGACCAACTTTGCCTAGACTTAGACCGTGACGTTTATCTCAACCAAACCAACCATTTGATCTTTGCCGAACATGCCTAAATGTTCATGTACCTTACCCGTTATATCCCTGGCTACTTCCTATGCCTTGGATACCGAGGATTATATCACCCTTGTTTGGATAAACTATCGACCTTTGCTATGAATTGCTTGTTTGCTCTTGAAATCATATACCACAGTCGCACTCTTTGCATTTCAACGTGCGTCTGCTTCCTTGGACCTACCCCACCCTCTTACCGTTATCTCAACACCATTTACCCTTTATCAACCCTATCCCTGCTTTCACGCTACCTCAATCTGTGATAGATTTGAGGGGGATTACCTATACCCTTAACAGGGGTAACCACTTCTTATTATTGTTCGTGCGACTTTACAAAACAAACTACGACAATAAAGGGGCTAATGTAGACACCAAATTTGTGTCTTACGACCCCCTGTGCCCCGCATCTCATTTCGCAACCTAACCTCATCACCTAAACCTTACACAATTATTTATTAATTACCTTATAATTAATAAATCCACATCACCATACCTGCCACCTCATGTCGCCACCTCATCATGACCTAGTCTTAACCTAAACTAACCTAATTAAGACCTATAACTTGGTCGATTCCACACCTATGACTAATTACTCCTCATCCGCACCTAAAACCAACTTCATAATGACTTGACCAAGCCCATGACCAATCCCTCGGAAGAAAAGGAGGGAAAGGCGGCTATTTTACCAAAAATAGCCCGCTTTGACCTAACCGATACCGGTTCCTACTCGACCGCCGTCGGTTGCGTAACCGCCATCGGTTCCCCGTAAATGACCACTTCCAACCAAAAACAAAGGATCGGATTTTCATTTGATCGAGAAAAAGAGAAATCATCGAAAGGATCCAGGATTTGCTTGGCGAGCGAGACAAGTGAAGAAACGAGAAGAGTTTGCGAGAAGGACATCAAGCCCAAGGAAACTGGCCCGAATAACTTGAGCCCATGTAACACTCATCCAGAGCATCGAGAGAGGAGATAACTCATCTTGGATTGTCAGATCATCCAACTTGGGTCCTGTCTTCATCATCACAGTCCTGAAACCTGCATCTGCATCAGGGACTAGTGAGTAGTGTTTTATATATGTTTCTAAGCACCATTTTCTTGAACTGTTGATTAATAGTAATCATAAGTTTATTCCTAGATCTACTACCAGCAACATACTGCACTTAACCTTCACCCATACATCCTGATATTGCCCAGAAGGCCATTTTACCACACTCTGAGTCTTCCCTATCCTCCCATCATTCCCCTCAGCCATCCCCCAATCTTAATAACCCCACAATCACCTTGCAACCAACCTCTATCCAGAAGCACTTAGATTGCTGACCCTACCGGTATCGTTTATCCCCTACCGGCAGCGGTTCTCTAACCGTGGTCGGTTACCCAGTGACCGGCGTCGGTCACTGTGACTTATACCCCAAAACCTTTTTCTCACCTATTTGCCACCTAACAACCTCAGATCCGATCTGGTTTATCCCTATAACTCAACACTCAGAGCGTGTATCAACGACCCGATGTAACCGAACAAACAACGTGACGCTTTATTATTGATAATTTAGCTTCTATTGCTTTGTAACGAGATACCTAAATCGTGATTTTGCAATAGCTTTCTTTGTTATCATTTGTGTTAAATCGTATTAAAAGGGGAACTGACCACCTTCGAAAGGAAGTTTTATATTTCCTGGGCCTAAGGCAGATCCCTCATTTATTGTCTAATTAAAATCTGGTGGTCTTGTATTCTTACTTGCGGTAGTCCTTCCAAGACAAAAGGAGTTCTTCGCGGTCGATCCATCTCAATCTTTCTCTACCCACACCCTTACCATCTCAACATTGATAGGATAGAAGCAATCTCCTCCATTCCGTGCCCTTTTAACCCATTATAAGAGTGAGTTTCTCAAAGAAACATATGTACGAATGATAGGAAGAGATGTAGTGTATGAAGGAGCAATATAGCATGTCGAGAAAAGGAAGAATGTTGAGGCTCCATAGAAGGATTTGGATGAGGTTAGGGAAGTATGTAAGATGTTAAGGCAAGAGAATATCATTCCCTTGTTAGGAGAATGGTTATGGGAGAAGGTACCATGCAATGGAAGAGAGCACAAGAGGCAGGTTCTACATGCTAACCTTCCTCCCCACAACCTTGACTATGACAAAGAGATCACTTTGGTAAGTGCACCAAGTTGGGGGACAATTAAGTGGACATCAAATCCTGAATTTTACATTAAAAACAGCAAAACATCAAATTTAGTCTTCCACGGACTTGAACCATGCCGAAAAGTAAAAACTATGTCATAAAAATGGTACCATTGCGTAGGGGAGACTATTAGCTTTGTAGAAATACTGATTTTAAAGTGAATAGAAGAGGATAAATATCATTTTATAATTTTTTACTAATAGTAGGTCTTTAAGACACTTTTTCCTGTGAATGTTTATGTCTACGTTTAAGATTGAAAAATTTGTTTCACTTATTAGAATGTGATAAAACTTATACCATCCCAACTGTGGTGAAATTATATACATGTTCAAAAAAAAATTATTTGATTTCAATATTTTTTGATGAAGTTATGGCGGGCAAACGGAAAGTGCTCTGTTTTCTTTATGTTTTCATACCACTTTCACGGAAAAAATCATAAAAAATAAAATATTACTCAAAAAAATACAAAATAAAATCCATCCCAAGATAGATAGTGGCATATAACTTCTCACTAAAGGAAAAAAATATATATCAATTTTTGGTCATCCAAATTGTGGGCAAATGGACTATAATCTTATCGGCGTTTTAAAAAAAAATACCAAGTCATTGAATTTTGAGTGTTTAATATAGCTAATCTTGTCCATTTTTATAAAAATTAGTATTTTAGAAACTAGATTCTAGATGCTACGATTCATATTAATATAATTTTGTCTAATTTTGAGTGTATGTATTGCTAATAATCCCTACAAGTTGATATTATGTTGTTATTTGCAATATGATGTCCACGGATGACCCTATATTTGTCCATCAACTTCCTGCACTTACCCCACTTTAAATGTTGTTGTAGATGGATGGCTTATGAGAAATATTTTTATCAATACTTGGTGCGAGAATTCAATGTTTTCACCTTGGATGTATGACATCAAATGGGAAGGACCACATTATAACCATCTTTGAATGTGTTGTATATGGGAACAAGATGAAGGAAATGCCCATTGGTGTCTTGAAGGATGCTGATTATCACTATTCAAGGGGAAAAGTTCACTGGAGACTTCAAAGTCTTGGTGCTAGCCAAAGCAGACAACTTTCTAACATTGCTTGGGTGCCCTTGGTGTTACAAAAACAATGCTGACCTATGGTTTAACAAGGGGTATATCAATTTTGAGAACAAGGAGGAATGGGTCATCATCCCCTTGACAAATGGGAAATCAACGCCTATACTTTGAGCCCTTGGGAGAAGAAGTCCTTGACATAATCTATGTGTGCTCTATTAGAGACCCTGAGGTAATTCATCCTACAGAAGGAATTATCTAGTTTGAAGACACTCAGTCTATGAGTGATACAACCAACATAGCATGTGAAAATTGGGTGCACGGGACTTATGAATTAATTGGGAAACAATTGAGAGGATCGGTGATAAGGGTAACAAAATCATGCTCGGTCAAGCACCTAGGAGGGAAGAAGATACCAAGTTACTCGGAGGAGCTAACCTTGATGATTTCTTACAAGAAATGGAGGCTTAGTGGAAAATGATAATGAAAGAAGAGGTATGCTTAGCTATAACCTTCTTAGAACCACAATGCATTGGTGGGCGACACATTGTGAAATCCTTCTAGAATGGTGCGAGGTGAGAACCACGTTCTCTGTTAGGTTTTCTAGAAGCAATGTGCCCACTGTCATACAAGACTACCATGGAAAAGAACTGGCTCGTTTCATATCCAAGCATGTGAGAAGGCCTAGATGGAAGGCACATAAGATTTACCACCTTCACTATGGGTGCATAAGTTGTATTCCACCTTACAAGGTTGTGCGTGTGCATGGTACATTCACTCGGAGATGCGTCGTCAGATAGGGAATTGGCAGGAGTTGGCAGCTGATCTCATTCAAGATTTTGAGTATCGAAGTACAAATCCATCAGTGGATAAGGTGTTGCAAGTGGTCAAGTGCCTTATAATGGGAGATAGTGCTATGGAAGAAGATAGGATACTTGAGCTATTAGGTGAACCTGGTTTGGAGACATGTTTTGATGAGGAAGAATCAGAAGAGATACAACTTGAGCACGTGTGCATGGAAAAGGAAAAAGGAAAAATGGTCTATGTGATAGATGGTGAAGAAATGGAGAGTCTAGATGCTAACCATTACAAGGTATGCGCAAAGTTAGGGATAATATTGATGAGTGAGTGCGTACCTACCATGAGCCCTTGAAGACAAAGAAGGTTAACATTGGTTCTGAGGAAAAACCTAAGGAAGCTATCATTGGGGATTATTGGTCAGAGAAAGAGGTTTTTAAGATCATTAACCTTTATGTGAGTTTTAGGATTTATTCCCATGTGGGTACCATGATCTCAAAGGAATTCACCACTCCTTGGGGGAAATGAGGATCAAGTTAAAGGAAGGTGTGCACCCAATTTAGAAGAGACTATATCGGATGATTTCAAAATTTCACATACAAGTCAAGGAGGAGATAGACAAGATGATAACATCAGGAATCATTGAGGCTATGGAGGAATCAAAATGGGTAAGTCTAATGGTCATAAGCATTAAGAAGGATATAAGGATAAGGATATGTGTTGATTACAGGGAATTAAATGTAGTGTGTGTCATTGACCCTTTTCCAACCCCCTTCACTAAATAAATTATGGAAGGAGTAGTTGGGCGCGAGGTCTATTCTTTTATGGATGGGTTCTCAGGGTACCACCAAGTTAGAATTGCAAAATAAGACTATGAGAAGACAAATTTCGCCACAGTAACGGAATTGTTTTCCTACATGGTCATTCCTTTTGGGAAATTTGAAGAATGTGCTTTCTATGTTCTCACGCATCCTGGTACAAGACTTTAGGAATTCATCCATAGATTTCTTCAGGTCTACCTAGATGACTGGACTATATATGGGCTAGTAAAATACCATTTTGACAATTTTAGGCTGATTTTTGAGAGATTTCAGCAGTTGAGGATATCCCTCGACATTAAGAAATGTGTCTTTTCTACTCCATTTGGAACCCTTTTGGGGCATATTATATGTAAGGAAAGCTTTCTAGTGGATCCTATCAAAGTTGTAGTTATTGTGGGATTGGGAGAACCTACCAGTTAGAGTGTTGTGTATAGATTCCTTGGGCATATGAGGTACTACAAGTAAATCTATCAAGGGATATGCCAAGATCAGCTGTGCGCTTGGAGGAATTTTTAAACACAAGAGTGCCTTTCACTAGGGAGAGGTGTAGTAGAAGGTGTTTAACACATTAAAGGATATTCTTGTCATTGTGCCCATATTACACTTTCCTTTTTTGGATAAGCCCTTCCATGTGCATGTTGATGCCTCAAGAACAACCATTGGAGCAGTACTAGCACAACCTAGTGAGGGGATTATTTATCACCCCTTGTGTGTTTCTAGTAGGAATTTGACACCAACAAAATAGAATTACACAACTACTGAGTGCAAGGCACTATCAATGATCTACACAATGCATAAGTTTAGGTAGTATCTACTAGAAACATAATTCATATTCAATATGAACCATATGGTCTTGAAGTATTGGTAAAAAAATATTGTTCTTCAAGGGTGCATATGCCATTGGGTCCTATTATTTCAATAATTTGAGTTTTTGTTGTAATAAAACTAGGAACGATTAATTTAGGACCTTATCATCTATCAATAATTGACTCAGGGGATGACATGCAAAGCATTAAGGATACCATGCAAACATGCAACTATTTAGGCTTTGCACGCACCTCTCGACTTAGAAGATATTGTAGTGTTTCTTAAAACAATGGGGGCAATTTGGAAGGAATGAAGGATTTGGAGAGAAAGTAGTTGGTTATACGTGCCACACCTTACATGTTGATTAGTGGATATTTGTACAAGTTAGGCCATGATGAGGTTCTACACCGATGCATATTAGAAAACAAGTGCATTGTAATCATGGAGGAAACACATGATGGGATTGTAGGAGGACACTATGTAGGAAATGTAACCACGTAGAAGATTCTACTTGCGAGATTTGGTGGGAGAGTATCTACCAGATTGTATTGATTTTTGCAAGGCCTGTGACCATTTCCAATGCCTTGGAAAACCTAGAAGGAGGGATGAAATGCCCTTGCGACTGATAGCTAGTGTTGAACCATTTGAAAAATGGGCAATTGACTTTGTAGGACCAATTTCACCTATCGTGCGAAGGATGGCTCATGTTACATCATCACTTGCACTGATTACTTGATAAGATGGGTAGAGGCAACACCTAAAAAGGATTACACAATAGTGACAACAATAAGATTCTTATGGGAAAACATAATCAGTAGGTATGGATGTCTATTGAGTTTAACAAGTGATAGGGGTACACATTTTCTGAATGAAATGATCAGGATTTTGTTGGTAGATTTTATGGTGGCCCATCACAAGACCACCCCTTATCACCCACAAGTGAATGGGACTGCTGAATTATTTAACAAGATACTAAGTCACACATTAACTAAGATTTGTGACATTGGCAAACAAGATTGGGATGACAAGGTGTCACCATTCTATGGGCATACAAAACAACCTACAAGAGATTGAACAAATCCACACCATTTCAATTGGTTTTTAGTGTGGAGGATATTTTGCTAGTTGAATTTATGACACCATCACTTGCCTATAGCATGTGCAGGAGGATTGGCTGATGAACAAGTGCTTGAAGAAAGGATTGATAAGTTAATGTAGCTAGACGAAAGGTGATCACTTGCTAGATGGAGTCAAAAGACAGAGAAGGAAAGACAAAAATCATGACATGATCGTTATATCAAAAACAAACATTTTGAGGTTGGGAAGATGGTTTTGTTATATGACTCTAAATTTCTACACCATCATGGGAAGTTGAAAGTCCATTGGTTGGGACCATACATCATCTCATACATCCTTGATTCAGGAATTTTCCAGTTATAAGTGTTTGATGGGACAAGACTACCAGGTCATTTTAATGGGAGTAGGTGAAGCCCTACTATAAATAAGTCTTCCTTGTGTTTATAAATAAGGAAATATCACCAATTAGCTTTGAGATTTCCCTTAATGCGTTTTCTTTTTCTTGTGTTCTCCTTTCTTATGGGATTGAAAGATAAAAATCCCATAAGGTAGAAGAGCACGTGGGTAAACAATCTTGCAAAAAAATGGTTTGTGTCAAGAAGGCTTTAACAAATACCACATACAAAGGATAAGAAGTGCATGAACAACATGAGGTAGGTGAGGGAAAAAATCAGGTCAACGAAAGAAGTGCCTTCGATGCTACAGATGCACACATAAGAGTCTTTGGTTAGTAAGGATTTTTGTGTGCCAGAAGGTTATAGAGGGTTTTTCACGTAGGACTTGGCGTGTGGGTAAAGGCACTTAAGGTTGGATTTGGTGGAAAAATATGCATTTAATGCTAAGTACATTGGTAGGTGGCATAAAATTTATTGTGGGAGATAGACAAAAATCTATAAGTAAAGGGTCGGGCACATTATTATTTACCTTGCTATTACGAGATTGAAGAGATCTTATGAACTAGGGCATCTGCAAAGAAATATTTGTGTGAAGGAAGAATAGTGAAAATATGAAGTGCATGACTAGGGTGATCTATGAACCAGAGTGGAAGGAGTACATGGGTGTAGGGAAGAAGGTTTTGATGGAATACATTGTCTTGTGGAAGAGTTTCCGGTTAGGGTTTTATAGTTAGGGCATGGGAATAGAAGGATTATTTCACGGAGTTGAGCCATAGATTTGAGTAGAGTGAGGAAGGAGAGTAAGGAGTTTATTCTTTTAACTTGACAAGAAGATGACACCAAAGAAGGTGATCATTTCACCTAAGAAGGGCAAGGGAAAAGGAAAACAAACTGCCACCACTAGTTTCATGAAGAATCTTATGTGGAGAATTGGTATCCCATGTCGGGAAGATGCCCATGAGTGACTATAATCATAAAAAAGTACCACGAGAAAAGGAAATGGTGCTAGATCTGGTTCATCCAATGGATAAGAGGACACCAGAAGGGATGCCAATTTACAGTGATGAAGTGAAAGTAAAATTGGAGAAGGTTAGGCTGCTGCAACTATTCGAGTTGCCCTATTTTGGCAAGCCCAAGCAGTTATACCAATGGTTGATGTCGTGCATACACGAGGACCACTTCTACTTTGTAGGCCACAAAATGCACATAACTCCCCAGCTCATCTCCAAGTTTACCAACCTTATCTGCGAAGGGGATTCATTGGATGATGACCTAGAGGATAAAGAGGCTATTAAGAAGACTGTGGAGGAGTATGATTATAAAAAGGGTTTCAAGTACTTTGATATCTCAAATATCCCCAACCCTATGATGAGAATGGCCACATGCCTAGTAACCAAGATGAATGGTCAAGAGAGGTGGACAAAAATAAACAAGGCATGGTTGAATGTATGATGAAAATTTTCAAAAGGGACCATCTATAACTTGTTCGCCTACATTCTTTGAAAAGATCATCAACGCCACGCAAGGAGAGAAGATAATGTTCAAAAATGTTCTTCTCACCATCGTCTTCTCAGAAATTGGAGTTCCCAATGGGCTAGAGAAGTTCATATGGGAGTATCCAGATGAAGATCCCTCCCTTGTGAAGAGGTTTGAGAAATACACATGCGATACCATGAAATCCACCCACAAAGCGCACCTAGATAAATGGTACAAGTAAATGCGCGATGCATTCGGTCTTTGAGTGAAGGATACCAAAATAGTTTCTAGCACTAGCGAATGGAGAAGTTTATGTTTTTATCTATTAGCATTTCTGCATTGGCGGAGTTCACTATATCGAGATGGGACCAAGAGTCCATCGTGTAAATTACCCTTCTCCTTAACTCGCACATTATTTCCAGATAGGGGTAAATCACTTCAAGGAAGCTAAAAGACTAAGGTTCAACCTTAGCAAGGTGGTACAGGACTACCATGATTTTTGAAGGAATATGGTATATCCAAAGAAGCACACTTATGTGGAGAATTATGTCTCCCATGAAGTGTGCATGAAAAAACCCTTGATGTTGCCAATAGCTAGAAGGGCCACAAAATAATATACTTGCCCATTAGGCACGAATTAGGACCGAGTATGAAAAGGGTGCTTACTTAGTAAATGACATATCCATCCTAGAGCATCCCACTTTGGTAGGAAGAAGGCAACACCAAAGAAGAGAGGAAGGGAAGAGACCACGGAGAAAGAGGTGTCGAAAAGAAAGCATGAAGTGTGCAGACAACACAATATGTGGGCGTCTTTAGAGCTGGAGTGTCAAGACAAGCACATACACATGTAGGAAGAATTCTCCCATCAAGGAGAAGGAAAAGAAACCTAAGGAAGAGGTGCTAGAATAAGAAGATTCACCTAGAAGGGAATCACTGCTTTGAGGAAGAGGAAGAATCCCCAGCTAGGAAGAAACAAAAGGTAGTGGGGAAGGTAGAATTGGAGGAGATGGAGAGCTTGGAGGCCTACAAGGGTGAGAGAGACAACGATGAGGATGAAGAAGTTCATAATCATCCCGTGTATGATGTACATGACTCAAAGGAAGAAATAAGTGAGGGGAAGGGTGGAGAAGAAGAAAGCACTCAAGGAAAAGGGGATATTGAAGAAGTAAACACTAAGGATCAGAGGACCCCCAACCTCACCAAGGAGTAGATAGAAGAGGCCCCGAGAAATAGAAGTAGCAAGCATAATAAAGAAGTTATTGGAGCAAGAAGTGAAGTGGAGCATGGACAAGATACTCAAGGAGATAGATTAAGAGAGCATAGCGAAAGAGTATAGAAGCATGGGTGGAGATTCTAGCTTAGCGGTGATCTTTCCAAAGGATATGCATACTAGAGGGAAGAACATGGTAGTTGTTAGTGAAAATCTACATCACCCCCTAAATGACATTCAGATCTGTAGTCCAGAATTGGGTCATTTAGTGTGATTGCACAATATTGAGTTTTCTCCAAGGTGTGGGACCTTGTAAATTGGGGAAAACTCTCTAGATTGAGGCTAGTTCCTACTCCTCTATTTAGGTGTATGCATGAAATTTGTAGAGGTTTGATTCAAAATTCTACTCTAACTGACCAAGGAGAGAGAGTTGAGAAAAAACATGGAAAAGGGAAACAAAACTGAGAAAAAAAACAAAACAGTGATACACCAAAGGAGTGTTGGAGTTCTTGATTTACAATCTAGACACGAGATCACGAGAGATGCAATACTAAAACATGCATAGATTACTAGAATGCAATGAAGGATCAGAAGACAATAATAAATGCATGAGAGGATTGAAAATCGATCACAGAACATACATTATCATTTCCAAGTTTGATACAATACATTCCAATAGCAAGAAGGCAAAAAACGTGCTGCAGTCTTCATGGGAGGTGTGAAACTCCATGAATTCACATGCAAAGGGGAAGAGGGAGTCTCTAAGAACAAGAACATCCAACATTACAAAATGAGCCAAATCTGGCTTTTAATCAATGAAAAAATAGAACGGAGGAGAGAGAAACATGGGAAATCCATTTTTGCACCCACCAACTAACAACATCCATTAAAACAATAAGGGAACCTTCGCAAATCCATTTTCCAATGTATTCGACCATGCTAGAGAAAAATGGGTGCCATACTGCATTAATTTTTGGTGGTTGGATGTCTATTATGCATTTTTCCCGTGCCCGAGACTTTTCTTCGATTTTCTCCCACCAAACTTGACCAAAAATCAAATTTTAAGATTCCATGGTGTAGAGGGTGTTGATAGCTTTCCAATGATACCAAATTTGATGAATTTTGACCACTGGATCGAAATATATGACCTTTTGAAATTCTACGGCCAAATTAGGGCAAAAATGGTGAAAAATAGGTCAAAATTGGGGTCAGCGGGGTCAAACCTTAAATTTTTCCCTTTGATTTCAAATTGGGAAAATTTCCCAAAAAAATCCATGCCCCACCAATGCGCTAATGATGTGTCATAAAATGACACGTGGCAGCCTCTGATTGGCACGGAGGTGTGCTTCGTTTTCTTCCTTCACGGGCCCATGGCCTCAAACTTTGCCTTTTGCCCTTTTTTAAAAAATTGCAAAAATTCCCAAACAACTCCACATCCCCATGCTCCCGCATGACACGTGTTAGCTTTTGATTAGAGCAGAGCCTTGACCATTTTCCTTTTCCGGATCCGCGGGCCAATTCTCGACTTTAACCCTTTTGCCCAAAAAGGCTAAGTGGCAAAATTTTCTCCCTGGCCCCGCGAATGTGCTTTGTTCCTCCTTTGGGCTTGCGGGATAAAATTTGACTTTGAGAATTTTCCCCAAAAGGGCTGAGTTCTAACTTTCTCTCCATGCCTCCACCAACCCACCAATTTTTCTTGGCAATTTTTCCTTCTATGCTCTGCGGTCCGAGCCTCTTTGGCACAAAACTCTCCCAAGCTCCGCGGCCCGCCTAGGGAAAATTTCCCCTCCAAACTCTACCGAGCCATAACTCAAAAATACAAGGAGTTAGGAGGACTTCTTTACCTTTCTAGAAAGGGGAAGAAAAATCCTATCTGATGAAGCTATTTCCAAAAACTTTTGAGTGCCTGAAATGTGTAAAAATTGACTGAGGCACAAAAGGAAGCTAGTTAACCCAAAATAAGAGGGAGATTATTTTGGTTAAAAATTTGGTGACTCTCAAGGGTCATCTACGATAGATGAATTATTAGTAGCCTTTGTATTATCCATTGGGCATGGAGTCATGATAGATAGCCTATAAACTAATCCTTACTTGAAAACTTCCCTTTTAGGCCTCTTGGAAACCACTAAAAACTGAAACCGGTTATGACCAAAAGCCAAAACAATGCACTGTGCAAGAGCAAAAACCAGCACCACAAAAACTATGTACAAACTAAAAATCATACATATCCCAAGTGGGATATGTAGAGTGTGCACAAGAACTTATTCTGTTGAAAGCAAACCTACCTACTCTACTCTAACCAAGAGCAAAGGTAAGCTAAACAAACCCTACAACTGGTTGGGAGAAGTAGCTTCCCTTTCTCAAGAGAGGCAGCCATGTAAATGATTTGATACTAAATATAGCTGCCTGTGTGAGTGAAAAACTAACTCTAAGCCTATCCTCCACCCAAATCATCAAGGTATCAACATTAATGGGAAGTACCTCCTCAAGTTGACGGCATTGGACTCCTAGAGGTGTTGATGATGACCCTTGGTACTTTGATGCTCATCCTCATGCCCTAGAGTAGGCATGACTAGTTTTGGCTTCTCCCTTGGCTCTAATGAAGCCAAGTATCTGATTGGGCATGGTCTGATCCTTTGTATTTTCCCATAGCTCTGAAATTCAACTTCAAAATGGAGTCTTCTTGTGGACCTTCTTGGATGGATGATGTGGAAGAAGTGGTGAAACCCTCATGCTCTTTTCCTTCCTTTTCCCATGAAGCACATGGAAGATTTAAGTCTTCCAACCTTGGTTCCAGAGGGCTATTACAAAGTGTAGGATGTTGTCCTTGAATCCTCTCCTCCATGGCAATAGGTTCTTGTTGTTGAAGGATGAATGATGGAGTAGTAAGTGTTGTGATTTCCATGGGCTCTTCTCCATCAAAGTAATCCTCTAGGTCAGACAGATAATCTGCCTCTTTGTTGTCCTACTACATGTGTTCAACCTCCTCCATGGTGTTATTTTGATCTGCAACTTGGTCACCATGGTTCTCTTCATTCTCAGAGATGAATTTTGAAAGATAAAACTCTTCTTTAACATTAGAACTCGAAGAGGATGAAGTGGGAGGAAGAACTGAAGGTTCTTCTATGGCTTGCTCTACACTTGGGGCCCTCTGGCCGTATGGTCCTCCTCCACAGCTGGAATGTACTCCTCTATAGGCTTAACCAATAAGGGAACCTTTGAAAACTCAAAATTAGTAGCCCAACTCTTCATATTTTCTATCATTTCTTCTTTGTTGGGTTCCTCTATTTAATGTTCTCCTTGGCTGGTTTTTTTATTGTTTTCTTCCCAACATGGACTTGGGAAGGAAAGAAGAGTAGTGGGTGGGGAAGGCATTTCTTTTTTCTCTTATAGAGGGGAATTAGATTTGGAAGCAAAAAGGATAGAGAAACCGAGGTGAGGTGGAAGATTAGGGGATGGAGGGATGAAACTAACACTTGGGGTAGAAACCGAGGGCTTGAATCTTGATCATGCTTTGAAATGGTAAAGCTTGAGAGGGTGAAAAAGAAAGACAAGGAGCTGTTGAATGACTTACCCATTGACAAGGTTGAATCAAAATTTCGCATATGCTTCTATCTCCGAGTCCATTGTGCACATTGGGAAGCATTTCAACCATGAATTCCAGCTTCTCGTGAGGGCTATAATGCCTTGGAAAAGGGCCTCCCCATGGATAGGGTGCTCTGAAACCAATTTAGAAAGCCTTCGTGCTTGAGCCACTGGATTGCACCATGCCAATCTCCATTTTTAGATCTTCTCCAACAAACCAGCATGTTACATTTGATTGTCTTCATTGTTGGTATACCCCTACTATTGGAAAGCTCCATAGAAAACTATATTTGGCACTACTTTGCTCATAGGGGTAACCATGCTGATTTTGAATTTGTTCAAAATGTTGATTTGAAGGATTTGTAAAGCACATTGGAGGTGGAATGTACTGCTATTATAAATGTGAATTCCATGATGGAAATGAAGTCATGATTACACAACTTCATGGAATGGAAAAGAGTGAAAGGGATGGAAATAAGGATGAATGAAAAAGGAATGTAAATGAATGAAAAGGAATGGAAAGAAGGTCTCACGAACTTCGAGAGATGTGTTGCTGATTAGATGGAGTCGTCGATGTGTTTGTAATTGCCTCCGAAGGCTGAAATTTTCATAGGAACACACTAACCTACAAAAGATGAAGTGGAAGACCTCTTGGTCCCACTGGGCATGCCAAAACTATTAGTGCAAATCTACAAAGACTCCCTAAATGACCTTCAAATCTGCAGTCGAGCACTGGGTCAATTAGTGTGATTGCACAACATTGAGTTTTCTCCAAGGTGTGGGACCTTGCAAATTGGAGAAAAATCTCCAGATTGAGGCTGGTTCCTACTCCTCTCGTTTAGATTTATGTATGAAATTTGTAGAGGTTTGATTCAAAATCATACGCTAACTGACCAAGGAGAGAGAGTTGAGAAAAAAACCCGGAAAAGGGAAACAAAACGAGTAAAAAAACAAAACGGTGATACACAAATGGAGTGCTAGAATTCTTGCTTTACAATTTAGACGTAGATCATGGAGATGTAGCAACAAAACATGCATAGATTACTAGAATGCAATGAAGGATCAGAAGACAATAACAAATGCATGAGAGGATTGAAAATAGATCACATAACATACATTATCATTTCCAAGTTTGATACAATACATTGCAATAGTAAGGAGGAAAAAAATGTGCTTTGTAGTATTCACGGAAGTCGAAACTCCATGAATTCACATGTTGAGGGGAATAGGGAGTCCGCAAGAACAAGAACATCTAACATTACAAAATGAGCCAAATCTGGCTTTTAATCGATGAGAAAATGCGATGGAGGAGAGAGAAATGTGAGAAATCCATTTTTACACCCACCAACTAAAAACATCAATTAAAACAGCAAGGGCACCTTCGTAAATCCATTTTCCAATGTATTCGACCATCTTTGCCGAGAAAATGGGTGCCATACTGCATTAATTTTTGGTGGTTGGATGTCTGTTATGCATTTTTTCTTATGCCTGGACATTTCTTCATTTTCTCCCACCAAACTTGACCAAAAATCAAATTTGAAGATTCCATGGCATAGAGGGCATTGATAGCTTTCCAATGGTACCAAATTTGATGAATTTTGACCACTGATCGAAAGATATGACCTTTTGAAATTCTGCGGCCAAATTAGGGCAAAAATGGTGAAAAATAGGTCAAAATTGGGGTTGGCGGGGTCAAACCTTAAATTTTTCCCTTTGATTTCAAATTGGGAAAATTTACGAGAAAAAAATCCACACCACCGCCAATGTGCTGATGATGTGTCATAAAAATGACACGTGCCGATTAGTGCGGAGGTGTGCTTCGTTTTCTTCCTTCACGGGCCCGTGGCCTCAAACTTCACCTTTTGCCCTTTTTTAAAATTTTTGAAAATTCCCAAATAACTCCATGTCCCCGTGCTCCCACATGACACATGTCAGCTTCTGATTAGAGTAGATCCTTGACCATTTTCCTTTTCTGGATCCACGGGCCAATTCTCGACTTTAACCCTTTTGCCCAAAAAAGGCTAAGTGGCAAAATTTTCTCCCTAGCCCCGCGAATGCGCTTTGTTCCTCCTTCGGGCCTGTGGGCTAAAATTTGACTTTGAGCATTTTTCCCCAAAAAGGGCTAAGTTCTAACTTTCTCTTTGTGCCTCCAATAACCTCGCCAATTTTTCTTGGCAAATTTTCCTTCTTTGCTCTGTTGGCTCGAGCCTCTTTGGCACAAAACTCTCCCAAGCTTTGCGGGCCTGCCTAGGGAAAATTTCCCCTCCAAACTCCGTTGAGCCATAACTCAAAAATACAAGGAGTTAGGAGGAATTATTTACCTTTCTATAAAGGGGAAGAAAAATCCTATTTGATGAAGTCATTTCCAGAAAATTTTGAGTGCTCAAATGTGTAAAAATTTGACTGAGGCACAAAAAGGAAGCTAGTTAACCCAAAATAAGAGGGAGCCTATTTTGGTCAACAAGAGTAGCATAAGGGCAGGGAATGGGTTATATCCATGATCTAAACAAGGTGCTACATGTATGCTTCCAGAGTACTATACCTACGCACCAACTCTTGGAAATATATTCATTCTAAGAAGAAGGTGTATACCCATGAACTAGGAAAATGTTACCTTGGGTGTTTGAGTCCCATGTCAATGAGCACGAGTTCAAATTTAATCAAGGGTGCTTGATGAAAGTTTTGGAGACCAAATATATAAACTCGTTGGTGAATGATCAACAATTTTCTAATGAGAAATTCTGTAATGTGCTCAACAAGGTTTCAATCAAGGTTGAGGCAAGACTTTTTGGGAGGAATGATAGGGTGAGATTCCTAGAGGGGGAATTGGAAAAGAAGGAGGAGCTCATTGAAAAGAGAAAGGATCTGAAGCAAGAAGAACTAATCGAGCATAGTTAAGGTGTGAGATGAAGGAGGAAAAGGAAAGGGTGTGTGAGGTATATAAAAAGGTAGAAATGATTACATATGTTATTGTCTTAAAGAATCCAGACCTAGCACCACCCGAGAAGAAGTATGAGTCAACCTTGCAATGCTTGGAAGACCTAACTCACATCCTCACCATGGAGAGATAACCTCTGCTTTGGAATCAGCAGAAGAAGTGTTAGTGCACCAGGAGAAAGAGGAAAAGCTGAAGGTTATGAGATAGTCACTTGGTACACTAAGCTTCTTTCCGATGTACATTCCGCCACACGATAGTCAAAGATACTTATGATAATTGCGCAGAAAAGAGATAGAGTGGAAAGCATTTTAGTTGCTACCCATGAGGTAGACTCAAGGAGTTTTAGGAGAAGAATAAAGGAAATAGGGCAGAGAGCAAGATAAGATCTTGGATGAGGTAGAGAAGAATTCAGAAGCCATCAAGACCCTAAGAGGCTCGATAAAAATCGGCTAAAGGAATTATATCCTCATATCACCCGCAGGATGGATGCACTAGACGACCTCAACAAGCAGTTGGAAAACATTGTTGATACGTTGAATGTTAAGGGTGATGAACTAGGATTTGAAGAGGTGAGTGCCTTAGTAGGTGACCTTTGTCAATAGGCGCAGGATGAGGTGGATGCCTGGGAGAATATTGAGGTGGATATAAGGAAGGATTTCACACTCATTCTTCAGTAATAAACAAATTCTTCTTCATTCCTCCATTCTTTATTACCTCCATTTCTCATTTCTTCATCTACATTCTTTAGTATTTTCATTCTTTATTCTTTGGAGAGGATGTTTCGAGGATGGAGAACAAGCTTAGTGCAAGGTGATGTTGGCCCTAAGAATATTAACTAAGTCCCAAAGGGAGGATGCATGCATGGTACCAATGAAGAAGATGGGTGCGCGGGGAAAATCATGTAGGACAAGGGTTTTAGAAGGGTTTAATAGAAACCATGGCACGTGCAAGCTAGAGTAATGGATTTTAGGACTTTGTCATATTCGGATTCCTAAGAGGCAATTAAGGAAAAACGTAACCTAAATAGGCATGCTTAATGGATAATGTGACAACCTAGAGACTTGGTGGCCAAGAAAAGAATATTCCATGTATGGAACATTCCCGAAGACATCATTGCAAAAAGTGGGGAGCTCATATTAGAAGAAGCATGCTCCATTGGAACGTTGACACTTGGCAACCGATCTGATCTACTTCTTCGAAGGCATTGCGGTGGGTGTTAAACCTAGTTAGCGATTCTCGGGTAAAAGATAGAGAGAAGAGGGATGAGAGAGTGCCATGGTGCAATAAACCATAATAAAGTAGGTGAAGCTCAGTAAAATGTTCTAGGGGTTAAGGCTATCATTAGAGGACTATAGGAATGTTAGCATATCTAGGGAATGGGTCTACTAAATTTCTATAATAGGGAAGAATAGATAGAACTTCGATGCTTGAGTCATGATATGTTGGTCCTGATATGACCATTTTAGATGTAATGTGGTTCTTGAACTATAATCAACATGAATATATGGTTCTTTCTAAATATATTGTTCATGGGTGTAAACCTAGTAACGTTTTCTTTATGTTAAGGATCGATCAACTATTTGTATGATGTTTATTTTATTATTTGAATGGGTAAGTTGGTGTAATGACTCATCCTATGATTTCAAAATATATGCATGATCATTTAATTTTCTATACTTAATCCATCATCAGTGACAACATTTGCTCACAATGCTCACATAAAGGAGGGGATCGGCTCCCACACGTGCCTCATGTTAGAGTGTGGTACACCTTCTATGTGTTACACTCGGGTATTTTACGGCGGTCCCACTCGCCGGTGAGCGGGCCGGTCAAGGGGCGAAGCCCAAGTAAATTTTCATGGGTGGTTGATTAACCCATGGGTAATGGGTAACCGTTATGGGTTGTTTTTGGGCCCATGGTTTTTCGATACCCATTGTTTTGTAAAATCGCCTCTTGACTACCCATAGGTTTATGGGATGGTTTTATTTTTCCCATTGTTTGATACCTATGGTTTTGTAAAACTCCGCTTAAGCGATTGTCTATTTATATGGTCTTATGCATATGATAGAAATACAAGCAAATGTATTGCAGATGTGTTTTGAATTCGGGTGTGAATTTTGTAGAGTTTTACCATTCACCATGACCTGTAACCTAAACCCACACCCATGACTCATCACCCCATGACTCATCACCCGCATCAAAACAAACCTAATAATGACTGACCAAGCCCACAGCTGATCCTCGGGAGAAAGGAGGGAAGGTTGGCTATTTTACTAAAAATAGCCAACTTTGACCTAACCGACATCGGTTCCTACTCGACCGCCGTCGGTTACGTAACCGCCATCGGTTCCCTGTAAATGACCTCCCCCAACCAAAAACAAGGATCCGGAATTCATTTGCAAGACAGAGACAAGTGAAGAAAAGAGAAGAGGTTGCAGAGAAGAGCATCGAGTGAAGGCTGCCCAAGCCAGCTTTGGATCGCTGTCACCCTCATTCAAGCATTGGAAAAGACTGAGGATAGCTTCATCAGCTCACTTTCCAATACCGGATCATCCCAACTAAGCCTTACTGTCACCACCACATTCCTTGGACCTGAATCTTCATCAAGAATGAGTAAGTAGTGTCTTGTATGTTTCTAAACACCATTTCTTGAACTTTTTGATTGATAGTAATTATAAGCTCACTCCTAGATCTACCACCTGCCAGCACCCTGCACTTAACCTTCATCCATACATCCTTGTATTTCCCAGAAGATAGTTTTATCACTCTCTGAGTCTTCCCCATCATCTCACTATTCCCCTCAACCATCCACCAGTCTTAAAAACCCCACAATCACCCTACAACCAACCTCTACCCAGAAGCACCTAGATTACTGACCCTACCGGTGTCGGTTATCCCCTACCGGTAGTAGCGGTTCTCTAACCATGATCGGTTATCCGATGACCGCATCGGTCATTTGTGACTTATACCCAAAACCTTCCTTTCACTATTTACCTCCTAAAACAACCTCGGATCATCCAGTGGTCTCCACTGTAACTTGAGTTTGAACATGTCAATAACCAGTGACCAAACAAACAACATGACGTTTTATTATTGGTAGTTTAGTCTCTATTGCTTTGTGAACGAGATACCTAAATCATGATTTCACAATAGCTTCTTTATTATCATTTGCATTAATTTGTATTAAAGGGAGCCGACCACCTTCGAAAGGAAGTCTAATATTTCCTGGGCCCAAGGCAGTTCCCTCATTTATTGTCTAACTAAAATCTGGTGGTCTTGCATTCTTATTTACAGGTAGTCCTTCCCAGACAAAAAGGAGTTCTTCACAATCGATCTGATCTCTCTACGGTATGCGCACACCTTCCCAACATTCAACAGGTATTCCTCCTAGCCCTAACCCTTATCTGTTTCTCAAGAGAATGAAAGGATAGAAGCAACTCTATTCCGGAACGGAAACATTCTGTGCGAAACATTTTGGCACGCCCGGTGGGACCCATTTCGGGTTTCTTTCTTTCTTGCTTGCTTTCATATAGGGAGCATACTTGCTGTTTCTTTCTTCTAAATATTCACAAAATATTTTGTCATTTTGGTAAAAGAATTTGTCTTTCTTTGGAATCTTTGAACTAGTGAAAGTCATCTTCTTTGCTTCATCGAATATCATTTTCGATTTGGGTTTAAAACACGTGCATCACATTCTTGCTTGGCTGTTTTTAATTCTAGTGAACGTAGATTAAGTAACAGGTCGTACACGTGGGGGTGATATCCATGGTATTGATGAGAAATTAATCTTACTCTCACTGCACAACACATACCAAATCACATCATAATCAACACAACAGCTCAAACATCCCCCCTTTCCATGGTATTCCTCCACCCGATTGAGGTAGCCTTATGAGCCAAAACAAACTTGACATCTCCCTTAGGTCTCTTGTTTAGGATTGACATCATCTGGCATCTAAGGCATAAGCCCAAAGTGATTAAAACTAATCCTAGGGTTAGTCTATTGATTTGCTTGTGCATCTTGCTTGTTTTTAGTTCTGTTTTTCTGTCATACACTATTTTAGTGATCACTTCAAGACAGTTTGGTAGGTATATTAAGCATTGTTATCCCCAAACCAGCAGCTTCTTACATCCTCTCTTTGCTTTCACAGTGACCGACACCGGTCCCATACTACCGACATCGGTTAATTGGCCGAAGCCTACGACTTCACATTACGGCCGACATCGGTTATCGGCCGATATCGGTTACTGTGTTTAACAGTTCTTGACAAACCAACAACCTATCAATTCCAACATTTTGTTGTTGTTTCTGTTCATTCTGATTGATTAAATCCCTACTGTGTCCTCTTGTCCATGGTTGCTATTACCCGGAAACAAGCTGCAGCCATGGTTTCCCATGCATGTTCCGTGCCTTTGCCTGGGTCACCCCCTTCCCATCTTATGGGGGATCCTACGGATACCAGCAATTTTCCCAAGATCCCTGTAGGAGATAAGGAATTTGCCAAATTTTTGGATGCTAATCCTAGCGCCGTACAATATTATTTGTCTCATACCCCTGACCGTGCACCCGACGGTCAGCTCCTCGTTGGTATGCCTATTAGTATCGCCGCTCACTTAGCCCCTTCCCCACCTAATAACTCCGCCTCACCATCTTCATCCTTAGCCCCGTCTCCCAGCTCAGTAGCTTCGGTGGTTCATACTGCACCACTTGGTTTTCCTCTGGTTAATCTGGGACCCCACATATCACTACCATCCACTGCCCCTACCTCATCTCTCTCGCAGGTTGCCTCTTTCATAACTTGCTCTCTGCCACCTATACACACGAGCTTTCCCTCACAAGTTCCGCCCACCTTTTCATTTCCACAAATTCATCCGGTGGCCTCAACCTCTTATATAGGACACCCTTATTCGGCTGCCCCAACACATTCATCACCATTATCTTATCAACATTCAATCCCACCACTTTGTCTAGTAGTGGCTCTTGGACCAATCCTCCTCTGTTTACAATGACAACATCATCATCTAACCCACCATGACTTAATCAAACAGATGATGGACAAGATGCAAAATCTTGAGGCTTACATTTGAGGAAGTCGTAGCACCCTGACATACGAGCAAGTTTGTCGGAGCCTATTCATCCTTCTGTCCCCCTTCATACATATCCTCCTCAATGGGAATTACCAAAATTTACTCGCTTTAATAGTAAGGAGGACCCTCAACAACACTTGCGATCGTTCAGACATGCCTGCTATTTGATTGCTCATGACGATGCCTTACTACTCCGTACCTTTCCCATGTCCTTATCAGGACCTGCCTTGGAGTGGTATAGTGCTTTAACCCAGCATTCAATCTTCTCCTTTAACCAGTTAGCCCAATCTTTCTTGGATCACTTCTCCATCAATATTGCCAAGAAAGTATCCATTACCGAAACCTCTATGCCATCCGATAATTTGAAGATGAGTCTATCGCAGATTTCGTTGGACGATGGCGGGGCCTCATCAACCAACTTACTTACGCCTTACCTCAGGCCGAGCTCATCGAACTCTTTACGTGGGCCTGCGCTAAACACATTTCCCCCACCCTCCAAATTCAAACTTTCCACACCTTTGATGAGGCCTTTACTATGGCTCGGAAACTAGAGATTCGAGCCTTAGAGGAGGAGAAATTGAGGTTACGCAACAAAAGCTCAAATTTCCGGACTCCAAGACTCTACCACCAAACCCAACACCACCAACTCTCACGCATCCACTGCTTCGAAATCAAAGGGTGCAGTACACGCGGTGATGGTCAAATCCCAAGCACCATCTAATACCCCGCCAAAAGCCACCTATAAGTATAAAGCCGAGCCCATCAACTACACTCCCTTGGGAGAAACTTATGGTGTGATCTTAGACAAATTGCTTAAAGCAGGAGTTATCACCTTGCCTCCTGTTAAACCTCACTCTGGGTTTGATTCCACCCGCGCCATACCTTCTTGGTATAAAGAAAATGACTTCTGTAACTTCCATCGCGTGAAGGGACACGAGTCACAGCTAAAACTACAAGATGTTGAAAAACATAGTGCGGAAAATGGTTGATGCGGGGATATAACTCTCGATAATCCTAATGCCCCGCTAATCAAAATTTAAAAATCTTCAACAAACCATTTCCAAACCATGCATCTAACAATAACACAAATCAAGACACCTCAGCCGAGGAGAAGAGTGTGCATGAGATCCATGTGATTTTCAACTCCCAACCCAGGGCTTCCATTGAGGAAATTCTGAATCAAGCTTCTTCACCAACTCAGGAATTTTCGCCCCCTTCTCCTTCATCAGGACAAGAGGACAGTCCCACTATTCCTTTACCCATAAAGGAATTAACCACCCAGAGTTCTCTTCTCACAAATGAACCTTCTTACACCACATCCCTGCAAGATTGTGAGTGGATGTTATCTAACTTATCTATTTCCCAAACATCTCCTTCCACCACTCTTGCTGTAACAGAAGAAGGCTTGCCACTTTTTCTGTCACCCTTAGAGGAGAAACCCCTTGAGCCTACATCACCAAACTCCTCAATCATGACGGATCCCCTCGAACATGCCCTCCTACCTATTAGTTCTTCATCACCTAAATCTTTCCAGTGACCGGTTGACCTCTTAGCACCCATTGATACAGCGCCTCATTTACCCCCTGTATCACACCCACAGTGGACCGGAATCACAACCCACCTCTCTTCCATACAAAATTTCATGTTCACACGTGAAGACTATTATCCCCCAGAAGATAGATGAGTCTTATGGGAGCGTTTGAGTACACCATGCTCTACTCAAATGCAGATGACTAATCCAGACACCTCTACCATATACCCGAGGTGTTTACAAAAGCTCAAAATGCCTATGTCCTCATCTTCACCCCCCTCATCTCTACAAATACCTCATCCACCTCTATTAACCTAACCAAACCTTCCCCTACGCTTGGGACTTCACCAATACCCAGCCTAACACACCCACCTAAATGGTTAGATTTATCCAAAAATAAAGCCGTCCATCCACCTAGGAGACAGACCCAATCTCCTCAAGTCCAATCTATGCCTCTGTCACAACTAAAACCCTCGCCGTCACACCTACCTTCTATATTGGGACCTCACCCCTCCACCTTGCCTCAATACATCATACCTCCTACGTTTTCTTTAAAATGACCTGCACCTTCTGCACCCATACAGAGATCCACGGGTGTATCAACACCATCACCCCAAGTATCCTGTCCACCTACCAACCCTAAACAAACTCCATCATCAAAGGATTTGTTTGTTGTCACTCCTCTTTCCCCGTGGTTGTTTCCTGCCACCACGTCATCTGTGGCCTCATCATCTAACCAGCTAAACATGACTTCTGTGCTGAAGAAGCCACGTTTAGTTAAATCCAATTATCAAAACCCCTTGTCTAAACCACCACCCGTATGAACCAACCATACCCAACCATTACCAAAACCCACCCAATCAATAGCCTCATCTTCCTCTGACTTTGACCCGCTCAAAGGATCTTACGCCAAGATCCTTGATATGTTGGTGGAGAATGCGACCATTTCCCTACCCCCACTCAGACTCTATGATCCATCTAAACCTCGACCTATAGGTTATGATGAGTCTAAAATCTGTGCTTACCATCGCACACTAGGACACGATGTAGAAGGATGCAAAGCTTTGAAAGCCATCCTTCGCCAGTCACCTATCTCGGATAGACAACCTAAGAAAGACAATTTACGGAGAGAGAAGCCCCTAGCTTCGATTCCTTCTCCTATACCACCTGTCCCTGCCTCGCCAAAATCTATCATCATTGCAACCCCACCTCTCGAGAATAATGACTTATCCCTGCCATCTTCCTCCTCTCGTATCCATGAGATCAACATGATTAACATTGCTACTCGAGGTCAGAAAAACAATGGAAAAGCTAAAGAACGCATACTGCTGGCCCTCTCTTTCTCCTTCTGCCATCCCGATCGCACCACCACCAAAAGTGGTCATTCGTGGACCTGCCTATCCCATCTCTGATGGAGTTGCCCACCGCACCATGATCAAACAACTTCACCAATCTCCTGTCAAAATGACACTCTATGATCTCATTCAAACATCTGAATCACATCGACAAGCTTTAATTGAGATCCTTCAAGGGATAGAGGTCCTACCTAACGAAACCTTTCCCGTCACTTCCATTTTAACACCCAACCATGTCACTTCTCTCACCAAACAACCTACCTCCACAACCACTTTTGTCCCTGTACAGCAAGCCACTGCTGTCAGTTTCTCCGAAGATGAAATTGTCATCTTTGGTGCAGAAGATCCTGACCCCACTCTTTTCATCTCGGCTTATGTCCGGGACATCCGAGTACGTCGTGTTATGATTGATGGGGGCTAGCCTAAACATCATCTCTTCCAAAGCCTTCCAACAAATGAATATCCCTTCTAGCTGCATGTGTGCCAACCCCACCATGTTGCGTTCATTCAATGATGCTATTACTTCTACCTTAGGCACCGTGATCCTTAACATTCGTGTAGGGCCACGTACCTTACCCAAACTCTTCTATGTCCTTGAGGGAGAGTTCCAATACAACATGTTGCTAGGCCGCCCTTGGATCCGGGCTATGGGATGTGTTCCCTCCACCTTACATAGATGCATCAAATTTGAGTATGAGGGGAAGTCATACACCGTCAAAGCTGATGCTTCCCCCTTGAAAACACCTACAATATTATATATCCCCTAATGATGTGCTTGTACCGGTCAAGGCACCCATTGATCCAGCCCAACCATCTACTTCACCACGCCTCCACCATCCACCTTAACCACACTCACACCTTTGACCAATGAATCCACCGCCAAATACCACTTCTTTCCCCACGGACAACATCCCAACTTCAGATCCCTTGGTAGATGTTTTTCAACGCCTTACGCTAGGGGAGTATCACCTATATAACGTTAGCACTTTCCATACCCCACAGGAGTATGGACAGTTACATGCATCCTACCTACGACCGTCGTGTGGGGGAGGTGATCTCCTACGGACCACCTAATTGCCGCACCAACCTAACATATGGGGGTGTCGATGCACCCTCCATTACCCCTGAACCTCCCCTTGGTGTGGTTCCCTTCCAATCCGATTTTCAATATCTAACAAATCGTCGTTTCGCCCTCACCTTCTTGACTCATTGTGCTTGGAAAGGTTTTGGTTTCGGTCTTTATGAACAAGGCCGACATACAATCATTCCCGTGACTACACGCAAACACAAAGATCGTAGTGGTCTTGGATTTTCTGAAACACTTACACCAAAGAAACCTCGTGTCAGTTGTATCTGGGAAGACAATGACATTACCTCTTCTGAACCATCATCACCTATTTTGCCATCTTCACCCACAGAGTCGATAGACCCGGAATTTATCCCTCCTAACTTTTTTTTTTTTTTTTCGTAAATGCTATCTTCCTGGGTCCTCTCACTTATCAACGTGATAATGAGGACCCATCTTCTCTTCCCCTTCTGTATCCAGACATGATCGAAGAAGACTCACCTTCAATTAATGTTGTTGAGTGCCAGGATGACGACTCCATCCTCACTTACCTTGGCGCGGATGACTCTTATATTCAACGCGCCTTACCATCTGAAACTCAAACCATGTTGAATGAATCGACTATAGAAATCAACATCCACATAGAGGATGATCCTCACATTGTGAAGATCGGACAATCTCTTAACGCATCAGAACAAACTGCCTTCACTACCTTCCTCCGTGCCCACAACCAAGCTTTCGCTTGGTCCTACGCTGACATGCCAGGAATCGATCCTGACATTGCTGTCCATAACATTACTCTGAAACCCGACTCCAAACCAGTTAAATAGAAACTGAGAAAAATGCATCCACGCATTGCCCTCTTGGTCAAAGAAGAGCTTCAATGACTCCTTTCTGTTTCCTTCATCTTACCTATTGACTATCCTCAATGGGTTTCTAACATCGTACCTGTCACTAAAGCGATGGGGGACTTCGGATATGTATGGATTTCCAGGACCTTAACCTCGCTTGCCCAAAGGATGACTTCCCCCTACCTAGTATTGATCAACTTGTTGATCTCACTGCAGGCCATGAGATGCTTTCTCTCATGGATGGCTTCTCGGGCTACAATCAAATTTTGGTAGCCCCGGCCGATCAACATAAAACCACCTTCATTACTCCTTGGGGAACCTTCTGCTATCGTGTCATGCCATTTGGCCTTAAGAATGCTGGTGCGACCTATCAGTGGGCTATGACTTACATTTTTCATGACATTATGCACACTATCCTTGAGGATTATGTCGATGATCTTCTTGGCAAATCTAAACATCGCGGTGAAAATCTCGATGTTTTAACCATTATTTTCGATCGCCTGTTACAATATTGTGTTCATCTTCAACCAAAGAAATGTGTCTTTGGTGTCCTTTGGGAAAACTCCTTGGTTTTATCATCTCTTTGCATGGCATTGAGGTCGACCCAGCTAAAGTCCAAGCAATCCTAGAAATGCCCCCACCCACTAACCTCAAACAATTGCGTAGTTTGCAGGGAAAACTCCAATCTATCCGGCATTTCATTTCACAACTCTCGGACCGATGTCAACCTTTCCATCATCTCCTTAAAAAATGACATTGTCTTTCAATGGAGCGAGGAATGCCACCAAGCCTTTGAGGCTCTTAAAGCCTATCTCTTGCAGCCACCCGTGCTTGTCCCACCTCAGGATGATCACCCTTTCTACCTTTACCTTTCTGCCACCGACCATGTTGTAGGAGCCATGCTCACACATCATGACTCCGAGCATCGAGAACAAGCCATTTATTACATAAGCCGTACTTTTGTGGATTACGAGACTAGGTATACACATGTAGAAAAGTTGTGCCTAGCCCTATCATTCGTGGCCACCAAACTCGACATTACCTCCTGAATCACAAAACTTTTGTCATCACCAATGCTGACCCCATCCATTATATGTATGCCAAACCTCATCTAAACCAACGCATCACCCGATGGCTTATGCTCCTCGCCGACCTCGACCTTGAGTTTGTACACCAGAAATCGGTCAAGGACAAACTATCATAGACCAACTCGCGGAAGCCCCTTTACAGGGAACAATTTACCAATTTTACTTTCCCTGACGAACTCATCACAACTCTTTCACTCAGTGAGGTGTCGTATCCAATGACCCTCTTCTTCGATGGATCCAAATGCCAGCGGCGGAGGGGTAGGCGTTGTTCTCATTCCTCTTGATCTTTGAACCTATGCCTCTTTCACATTCGGCTCGATTTCCCTGCACTAATAATACAGTGGAATACGAGGCCCTTGTTTTGGGTCTCCAGGTTGCGTTACACTTAGGTGTAAAGTCTATTAACATTTTTGGTGACTCTCAATTGGTAGTCAATCAAGTTACGGGCATCTACCAATGTAAAAATGAGGAACTTCAAAAGTACAAACATTACGTGGATTCACTTTTGACCTTATTTACTCATTATTCTATCCAACCATTCCCACTCAACTAATAAATTTGCAGATACTATGGCTTGCTTGGCCTCACAAATTCTGGCCTCACCAACTGACTCGGACATATTTGTCTTGGTCCAACAACTCTTTGCCCCATCTTACTTAGTTCCGGATGTTTGTATGGTAAATAATGTATCTGCTGATTCGCAGGATACCTGGTATCACCAATTTCACGACTACCTTACAACCTCTGTTCTACCACCTGACCTTACTAGTAATGGCAAACGTGCTTTTCTTAAAAGTGTTTCTCGTTATGTCATCATGGGGGGACTCCTCTATAAACGTGGCTTTGATGGTATCCTCCTTCGCTGTCTAACTAGTGCTGAAGTCACTCATACCACCCAACAAATCCACGACGGACTTTGTGGCGGGCACTTTAGTGGCCTCGCCATGGCCAAGCGGATCCTTCGCCTAGGATATTATTGGCCTACTCTCAATAAAGACTACTGCGAATATGTTAAGCATTGTGTTATGTGTCAACAACATGCCAACCTTCAACATACTCCTAGCCACCCATTACAGGTCACACGAGATCTTTGGCCTTTCTCACAATGGGGTTTAGACCTTATTGGCGAGATTCACCCGCCTTCTTCACAGCATCATCACCGTTGGATCATCACGGCAACCGAATATTACACTAAATGGGTGGAGGCCATTCCACTCATTTCAACCAAAAAAGAAAAAATCGTTGAGTTCATCAATCATCACATTATCTGTCGTTTTGGTGTTCCTCATCACTTGATAACAGATAATGGAAAATATTTCAAAAATAAGTTGTTACAAGACCTTTGTGACAACTTTGGTATCAAACTTAGCTTCTCGTCACCCTACTATCCACAAGCAAATGGACAAGCCAAATCTTCTAACAAAACCTTAATCAAAATTCTCATGAAAGTCGTTAACGATTCTGGAAACAATTGGCCTGATCACATCCCCTTTGCCCTTTGGGCTTATCGTACCAGCATTCATACCTCCACTAATGCCACACCATTCTCTTTGGTATATGGTACCGAGGTTGTCTTGCCTCTCGAAATACAAATCCCCTCCCTAAGAATATCTCTCCAGGATATTCTCACCAATGATGATTTCCGCCAAGAGCGGTTAGCCCAATTAGAGCTTCTTGACGAGCGTCATCTTACAGCTCTTGACCACCTTCAAATCTATCAAAAGCGCATCAAGCGTGCTTATGATAAGTGAATTCATGAGCGTACCTTTCAGATTGGTGATCTTGTCCTCAAAGAGAATCAACATGTGACCAAACTAGAAAAGAGCAAACGTGGAAAATTTGCTCCTAATTGGATTGGGCCTTACATTATCACTCACACTTACGGATCAGGCACTTACCGTTTAGCTTCGCTTAATGGTAAACCTGAGCCTGAACCCCTTAATGCCTTGCATCTCTGACCATTCTACTGTTGAATTTAGTGTTACATCACTTCTTATCTACCTTGCGCTCGTCCCTTGAGCTCATTTACCACCTCATACAGTTTGTTTCGTGCATCTCAAAGTAGAATCAACCTCACGTGGTTTGATCATCACCTCCTCTTAAAGATGCCTTCCCCTTTTTAGTCTGGTCCATGACTTAAAAGTATCAAAATAACACGTTCTCAATTATACAATTATGGGATATTCTTGAGTCAAACTTCCTGCAAAACTAGATGCTTCATGCCAAATGGACATCTAGACCTCTAAGTTATAAATAGACTGCTCCCTCGAAGGACAGACTATGTGCAACCACATCTGCTATTATAAATAGACTACTCCCTCGAAGGACAACTATACACAAAAGCCGCATCTGCTACTATAAATAGACTGCTCCCTTGAAGGACAGCTATACAAAGTCAGCCTCTATCAGAAGCTTCTCGCATTGATCAGCTTCGTGAAGACCTCAAGAACAACAAAATGCATATCCCATATAGACTTCCCGCATCGATCAGTCTATATCCAGAAAAATAAAAGCAATATTCAAAAGCACTTTTGAGTCATGGACTTGTCTATTCAGGTTTGGTTCTCTTTCGTCAGAATAATCACCTTATAACAAGTTCTCTGCGCCCCAGCTATACCATCCACCTCACCTCACCATTCTTCAAAACAACAAAACTCAAGGGACGTGACGTATATCCGATATATTGTGATTATACAACTCTTTTCACCTATCGACTTCTCACCTATGCAAGGTACCTAGGGATTCAAGCTCATCCTACGATAATACGTGGTTTGTTTTGCTCTTTTCAACTACGGGACACTTTTGCCTCTTTTACCCGAATCTAGGATTATGTGTTGACCTTAATCAGGACACGATTCCCTATGCTTGGGTAAGCTCAACCTCGCTTCACCTATACCCACACCAACACCGCCAATACCTTACCAACACCAACAACATTACCCTACCAACATCAAACTTTTTACCAACCAACAAATTGCCTAACCACAACCAAATTGCCTGAATTCACCTCTCCCTGGTCCTAAGGGAGAACTACATCGGTCTGAGG
This sequence comes from Taxus wallichiana var. yunnanensis, assembly GCA_018340775.1. Classification (NCBI taxonomy): domain Eukaryota; kingdom Viridiplantae; phylum Streptophyta; class Pinopsida; order Cupressales; family Taxaceae; genus Taxus; species Taxus wallichiana. The sequence continues at coordinate 807,567,094 of CM031238.1, read as the reverse complement.
CCCCTCCTTGCTTTGTGCAATGGGCTATGTAGGTAGCACTTAGGAGACATGGGGTCTCCCAAGGTTAGCTCGACCATCCCCTACCATAACCTATCATGTGTTGTTAAAATATACATGATTTCACATATTTATATTGATAACACTCACCTTGGTCTTTTATCAATTCAAAACATTCGAAACACAAACATTCTTATTATTATCGTAAACTCAAATCAACATACATATTCAGTTTTATTTAGATGTTAAACAAATACATCTTCTCTATCATCGACACGCAGGTCGGCATCCTTATTTATTCTTCTACCCCTATGAAATTCACTTAGACCCTTGCGCCTCATCCCGAACCAGGTGGTGATCATGATCGTCGACGCCACTCACCTGGCCTCTCCATCCTCAAAGGTGCCACTACTATTGGTTCCTCCCACTGATCCACCAACATCTCCTGTAACGTACGAATACGCCCTCTCGCGTGGAGGAATCTTGCCTCTAGTCTCTCCACTCGTAACTGCGAAACCTCTAACAATCCGTTGTCTCATTCACCTGTGTTTGAAGCTGGTGAACTAAACCCTGTAGGCGGTCTCTCTCCGCTGTAATCACAGCTATGTCAGGATGATCGGCCCTCTCACGTGCACCTCGCAGCTCTGCTACCCACCATAATCTATAAGCCTCTGTCGCTCCTGCATCCATTACCCTGCGATCGGGTGTTGTCTCTTCTGGTCCTTCTGGAGGTGTCGGCCGGGGAGGTGAGAATGATGCCTCGGCGTCGATCCTCATGTATGGTCTATAAGCCATGGGTATATCCTGAACAAATCCAAATTGTCACCACACGCGATCTAGAGGAATCCTCTCGTACTCACACTGGCTTTGTCCCATGATCCACCTTAATCGCTCTACACCCCTCAAATCCTCGGCTATGTTCTCCGTCACCATATAGTTCCCGTAAGGCCTCAATGGATATCCATGATCGTCACCATCTCCCACATCTGCCTATAATACTCGACGTCATCAGTCACGGTCTCGGATCTCACCTCTTGCTCTGTCTGGACCCATCGTCTGAATCCCAACCTCTGCACTCCTGTCTCTCCTCCTGGATTGGTTGGCCTATTGGTCACACACACACAATGTGCTCATAGGCCCAACAATGTAATAGGTATGCACAATCCAGTGTAGTCCTGTGATTTCACTTGCAGGCCCATAAACCCCTGTATAGCTCCCAGATATGCGGGTGCCCATGCGAAAGTCACGCTCCTTTCTATCATTTCCCAAATAATACACATCAATGATTTTGGAAATCTTCCCCCATCCACCCTCGGTAATGCATAATACCCCACCGCTATCATTAATACCACTGCCAACCTTGTTGCCTCAGGGTGTGCTGCAAACATTACACCATAAGTGAATGTCAAACCTCGTTGTGTCAAATCTCATGCAGTTTGGACCAAATCTTTGTTGTTATCGCTCCCGCGCCACTGCTAGGCCTGCACTCATACAACTTTGGTCTTCCTGTGGTTGGAGTCTCAAAATTTGGAACACATCTTCTAATGTCACTTGTCATCTCCCTGTTGGCGGAAAGAAGGTATTCTTTTACTGGATTCCATCTCTCAATCAACGCTGCTGACATAGCATGATTGCGTGTGATTAAGTGAATAATAGCGGATTCCACTTAACCCCACACGGTTTATCAATGCCCACTCAGCTGGTGTTACATCCGCTCGGACCCGTGACAACAAAGCTGGCACCCTATCATTCATCCTCAACCCTGCCTCTGCTTGCATACATCAAATCAACAAACAACAAATCAATAAATAAAATCCCCAGGTGTTTTTATCACATTACGGAATTTTACACGATGGCGATATCGGTTATAGATAACCGATACCGGTTACCTAACCGATACCAGGTTATCTCTAAATGATATCGGTCACTGTCAATTCTATACACCCTGCTTAAAAACACCACCTATGATAATTATTCACTCGTTTACCCCTCTCTGTACCTACAAACATACCCGAAACCCCTGATCACCTACCCCATAACACTCACCCCATCCCGAACCCTTGCCTATCACCTTTTCTTTTTTTACCCACTTACCTTCTCTCATCCTATTCATAAACATGCAAGAATTGAATTCCAACCAAAACTTATACCTCTTGGGATGCGGCAGCTTGAGGTGGAACCTGTCTTCCCTCTCTTCTCTGCCCACTGGATGCTTCTCCTTGTTCAGCCATGTTCACCACCCTCTTCAATATAACTTGCCTTTCTGCCTTCTTAATCTAAGCCCACGATTACTTTACCTATCTCTTTCCTCCTTATCACTCAATTCTCTCATGCAATTACCTGTATAAGCCATCAACAACGTCACATTCTCGTATTTAACTTGTTGCATGACTCTAAAAATAAGAACTTAAGTTACCTCCCAAGCTTTTCTATTTTTAGAAAAGCTCGTTTTAGCATAACCGATATCGGTTACCTAACTATTGGTCGAATGACGCATGACTCTAAAAATAAGAACTTAAGTTGCCTCCCAAGCTTTTCTATTTTTAGAAAAGCTCGTTTTAGCATAACCGATATCGGTTACCTAACCGGTATCGGTCGAATGACTACCGACATCGGTTACCTAACCGATATCGGTCACCTCTCTCCCTTTGGTTATCCTAGGCCATTTCTTTGTTTTTGCAAATTTTTGGTGGCGCCCACCTCTTTTCCTTGCATAACGACATAGTTATCAATATCTATCATCAGAATACCATCAACACATATGCAAAACTTCATCAACATCATCTATATATACATCAAATTTCAATACCATCGACAAAACACATGAAACATTCTAATACATGCATCAAATCAAAAATTTTACACACCATGTGGAGCAAACTCATCTATATATCATCATCAAATCAATGTCAACATATACAAATTGCCCTGCATGGGGCCTCTGTGATCTAAAAATACAAAGTCGGCACGCAGGCCACTGTCTCTGTCAAAATCTCGACTCGGCTCGCAGGCCGGTCTCTCATGTCAAAAATATACTCGGCTCGCAGGCCGGTATCAACTATACAAAATGTACTCGGCTCATGAGGCGGTATATACAACAAAAATGAATAAATAAATCCTATGTGGGCACGCAGGCCTCTATATACACACTCGGTTCACAGACCGGTGTCTCTATCAACAAATCCTCTATATACCCATCTCTGCTCCTGGGGTGACTCAGCTCTCTCCCCCTCCCTCGGCTCGTCTCTCAGCTGGCCCCTGTGCCGGATCTCACCTCCTACCCATCACTGACCCACTGGCTGTGGCTGTGGCCCCCTGTGACCTGTGACTCCGGGATGTCTCCGCCCTGTGAGCCGCATATGGCTGATAGTCGGCACCGGTACCATCTAGCACGTCCTGATAATATCGGGCCTCCGCTCTCGCCTCCATATATCGGGCCCGTGCCACCATGGCTGGTGGGGCTGGTCCCAGGCTCCTAATAGAAGTGGCCCCTGACCTGCCTGTACACCACCTGTGTGCCGGTGCACTGTGCTGTGCATGTACTATGTGTGTGCATGCATGTCCTGTGCTGTGTGCTGTGCTGTGTGCACATGCTGTGCTGTGCATATCTGTGCTGTGCTGTGTGCACTGTGCTGCACTGTGCATGCTGTGCATGCTGCACTGTGCTTGTGCTTGGGCTAACTACCCCTGTAGCACCCCAATCGTGCCTGTGCGTAGCAACAAGCTGCCCCTGTAATAACTACACCTGGCCCAAGAGATGATCCCTCTCATTATAACAGCCACCAAATCTGGTTGTGCGGGCTGTGCTCTCATGACTGCCCTCTGCCCTGCCCACCACACCAAAAATGAACCTGTCACCCGGCATCATCCACCGTATCATCGGCGGCCTCTCTGCTACCCAGACTGGGTCACATGGCTGCGGTACAGGCAATGGTGCCTCTACATCCTCCCTCCGATACTGTGGGAAGGGAGGTGGCTCATCCTGCCGTAGGCCCAGCTGTCGGCGTACCCTCTCTAGGGGAATCCGCTCATGCTCCCCGGGTCTCTGTCCAGCTATCCAGAAGATATACTGGATCCATCGTAGCTATGCTCGGGCTCCTCCTCGGGGCTGATGGCCTCTGTATGGCCTCCATATAATATCTAGTGCGGTCAGGCCCTCTAACATATGCCTGTAGTACGTGACATCTCACCCTGTGATAACCACTCGTGGCTGGCCCACGACCCCCAACCACCTCTGAAACCCATACCGATACACTACCTGTGGCCCTGGCTACTGGGGTAGCCCTACAGGTCGTAAACACACAATGTGCTCATAGGCCCAGCAGTGTAGCAAGAATGTCGAGCATATCCCAAATCACCTCATACGGCGATAGCCCCAGAGCTCTCTGTATAGCTGCACCAAATACACCGGTGCCCATGCATAGCAGGTGTGCTCCTCCACCATCTCATGCAGTACTCCCATCAGTGCCCATGGGAAGTGACCTCCCTCTGAGTCAGGGGGTGAAGCAGGTGATGCCAATCATCATCAGCATGGCAAGCCATGTCTCCTGTCGATGTGCGCGATACATATCACCGTAGCAGATGCTCACACTATGGTACGTAATCAATGGGGCTGCATCCCCAAATACCTGCAGGATGTTGTCCATCGTTGTCTCGGCATCCACCTGGAACACCACCTCACCTATGATCGGCAGTCTCAGGATGCGATACACATCCTCTAGTGTGACCATCATCTCTCCAGTAGGGAGATGGAAGACATTGGTTGCCGGATCCCATCTCTCGATGAGGGCAACCATCAGGTTGTGGTCCCTATCCACAACCCTATATCTCTGGACTCCACCGAGTCCCACCTCTCCGCATGGTGACCACTGCTGCTGCTGCGGTCACATGTGGCGCATCCGCCCGAGTAGGGTGGCATCCTATCCCACATCGTCGTCAGCTTTCTTTGGCGTGCTGCAAAAAAACCCACTCCATCGAGGCCTACTCTTTCCAAAACAACTACCTTAACCCTCATATACTCACCCCCACCCAAACCCAACCTACACACATAACCCCACCTTAACCTATCCCTGACATCTCTACCCCCTTTACCTACCCCTCCACCACACCCCTACTCTATCCCATAACCCCCTTTTCCTCCTTTCACACCCAACACAAAATCTATCCTACCCAAATTCCACCCCCAACCCTCGATTACCCCCACCCCATACCAATTCACACCCTTTCCTCCTGCCCCATCGGCACATCCCAAACCACACCCATGATGTTCATCGGTCCACATATCTATACCACTGCATTTATGCCCACCTTTTATGCATTAGCGTCATCGACACATGGACCCGCGCGGTCTGACACAACCCACTAAATCTAAACATTATTGCGTGGTGACCGATGTCGGTCGCTTAGTGACCGCCATCGGTCACTGTGGGATTTCGGGGCCGGATCGAAAACGGCCCCCAAATCCCTTTTTTTCTTATTTTAACCTATCTACCCAGCCCAATTGCCTAAAAACTTACCCACCCTGCCGTGTTGACTTACCTAACATATCTACCCACTCCATTTTACGATTTACCTTCATTTATTCATTATTTTATCACATTTTAGATTCCTACCCCAAAACCCACATCCTAGCTAAATTCATCAACTTCACACAAATAGGGATTTAGAACCTACCGGTATGACTACACGTCGTCGTGGTGGGATAGGTGGTGGTGGTCCAGCTCCTCCAGCACCTCCTGCTCCTCCAGGCTGTGCCATAGCTCCAAATCTCCTCAGCAGGGTCCTCAACCAATCAAACTCTGCTTCGATCGTTGGGGGGCCTACCAATAACTCCCTCCTCCACTCAACTAGTGCCCGACTCAGCCCAAACTCAACAAAATCAATTCAAAACTCAGACAAGCAAAAGGTTGGCACTCAAATTGACAATGTGAAAATGACACGCCATATTTTTCTTTTTATAGGTTTTGACCTATAACCGATATCGGTTATAGCGCGCCCTAAAACACCGATATCGGTCGTTTAACCGATACCGGTCATAACTTACCGATATCGGTTACATGCCTAGTGTTTCCTAATTCCTGCCCTTATCCACCAATTTCCATTTCTCATCACATCGCCTACCCCCTAGGCTTTGCTAAATAGCCTTATTTTGAATTCATGGCCCGACCCAAGCGCACCGTAACCACTCAATTGGCCCCGAGGCGCGGCCCGACCAGGCAACAACCAATCGGCCCTCCAGGGCGCCCAAGGCCGCAACCAAACAATCACCAGGGCCGACCCCAAGTCGACAACCAATCGCTTGGCGACCCGAGGCCTGACGAACCAATTGGCCCGACCCAGGCCGTCAGCCCGACCAGGCGGCCAAACTTCGGCCCGACCCGAGGCGCACCAATCACTTGGCCCGACCCAGGCCGACAATCAGGCCGAGGCGCCGACCAACGAACCAATCGGCCGACCCAGGCCAGCGACCAATCAACTTGGCCCGACCCAGGCCGCAACCAATCACTTGGCCCACCCCGAGGCCATGACCAATCACTTGGCTCGACCCCCAGGCCAGACAATCAATCGGCCCGACCCCGAGGCCGCAGCAAACCAATCGGCCCGACCCAAGGCCAGACAAACCAATTGGCCCCCACCCGAGGCCGACCCCGATCGACCGACGACCCACACGCGATTAAATACCTCGACTAAAGCCCACAAATTACGATTCTATCCACCCATAACGTAGTTGTTTGTTCAATCGAGCTCACCTATTCATGTTTTAGCATGACTAGGATACTTGAATTGATCAGCCCACCAGCTTTGCTTAGACCGAGACCGTGACGTTTATCTCAACCAAACCAACCATTTGGTACTGCCGAACATGCCTAAACGTTCCGGTACCTTACCCATTATATCCCCTGGAGCTACTTCCTATGCCTTGGATACCAGGATTATATCAGCCTTGTTTGGATAAACTATCGACCTTTGCCTATGAATTGCTTGTTTGCTCTTCAAACCATGTACCCTGGTCGCACTACTACATTTTAACGTGCGTCTGCCTCCTTGAACTTACCCCACCATCTTACCATCATCTCATCATCATTCACCCTTTATCAACCCTATCCCTGATTTCACGTCGCCTCAATCTGTGATAGATTTGAGGGGGATTACCTATACCCTTAACTGGGGCAACCACTTCTTATTATTGTCAATGCAGCTTTACATACAAGCTACACGACAACAAGGGGCAAATGTAGACACCAAATTTGGGTCTTACGACACCCTGTACCCCGTATCTCATCCCACAACCTAACCCTACCTCACCACCTAAACCTTACACACTTAATTATTTATTAATTACCTTATAATTAATAAATCCACATCTCTAATCCTGCCACCTCACCTCACCACCTCACCATGACCTAGCCCTAACCCTAAACTAACCTAATTAAGACCTATAACTTGGTCTAAACCCACACCCATGACTCATCACCCCTCACCCGCATCAAAACAAACCTAATAATGACTTGACCAAGCCCACAACTGATCCCTCGGGAGAAAAGGAGGGAAGGTTGGCTATTTTACTAAAAATAGCCAACTTTGACCTAACCGACATCGGTTCCTACTCGACGCCATCGGTTACGTAACCACCATCGGTTCCCTGTAAATGACCTCCCCCAACCAAAAACAAGGATCCGGAATTCATTTGCAAGACAGAGAAGTGAAGTGAAGAAAGAGAAGAGGTTGCGAGAGAAGAGCATCGGGCCGAAGGCTGCAAATTGAGCCACTTTGGATCATTTGTCACCCTCATTCAAGCATTGGAAAAGACTGAGGATAGCTTCATCAGCTCACTTTCCAATACCGGATCATCCCAACTGAGCCTTACTGTCACTACCACATTCCTTGGACCTGAATCTTCATCAAGAATGAGTAAGTAGTGTCTTGTATGTTTCTAAACACCATTTCTTGAACTTTTTGATTGATAGTAATTATAAGCTCACTCCTAGATCTACCACCTGCCAGCACCCTACACTTAACCTTCATCCATACATCCTTGTATTGCCCAGAAGATAGTTTTATCACTCTCTGAGTCTTCCCCATCATCTCACTATTCCCCTCAACCATCCACCAGTCTTAAAAACCCCACAATCACCCTACTGATCAACCTCTACCCAAAAGCACCTAGATTACTGACCCTACCGGTGTCGGTTATCCCCTACACGTAGCGGTTCTCTAACTGCTGATCGGTTATCCGATGGCCGGTCGGTCAACTTATGACTTATACCCAAAACCTTCCTTTCACTATTCACCTCAAAACAACCTCGGATCGATCACTGGTCTATCCTGTAAACTTGAAATTGAGTGAACATGTCAATAACCAGTAACCAAACAAACAACATGACATTTTATTATTGGTAGTTTAGTCTCTATTGCTTTGTAACGAGGTACCTAAATCATGAGTTTGCAATAGCTTCTTTATTATCATTTGCATTAATTTGTATCCAGATCTTCACTTGACCGAGCGAGACGAGTGGAAATACCAGTAAGTGTTTGACGAAAAGGAGATCGCCTTGCATCTTCGTCAAAACTAGTAAGTCACATCTTGCATGTCCTCTATTATAACATTTCTTATGCCTTTTGAATTACAGTCCTCATAAATCCATCCCTGAATCCACTACCCAACATGCATATTACCTCTAACTATCATTCATCTACCTCTCATCACCTTATTTCCTAATGCCACCTATATACAGCCTTACAAATAACACAACTACCCCACAAAGCAACTAACCTACAGATCCTAGAACCCACCGGTATCGGTTATCAGTAACCGGCATCGGTTCCTCCGATCAAAACCAAAAACCAGCCTTTCCCCTACCCAGTTCAACGAAGAAACTTAATTGATATTTTACACAGCTCTTTTGTGTTAATTCATATTAGCGAGGAAACTCGACCACCTTCGAAAGGAAGTTTTATATTTCCCAGGCCCAAGGCGGCGCTTCCTCATTTATTGTCTAATCAAAATCTTGTGGTCTTGTGTTCTTATTTCAGGTAGTCCTTCCAAGACAAAAAGGAGTTCTTCGCAATCACCCGATCTTTCTCCACGGACGCGCACACCATCTCGAAATTCTACAGTATTCCTCCTAGCCCTAACCTTATTTGTTTCTAAAAGGAACGAATCATTCCGAGTGAAACATTTTTGGCACGCCTTAAGGTGGGACCCATCTTGGGTTCGTTTCTCTTGCTTATTTTCATTTTAGGAAGCATACTTGTTGTTGCTTTGCTTTTGTTATATATTTCGTAAAGAATTTGTCTTGCTTTCCTAGTTTCGTATTAGTAAAAGTCATCTCTCTTGCTTCATCGAACATAATTTTCGATTTGGGTTTAAAACACGTGCATTACATTCTGCTTGTTGTTTTTCAATTCTAGTGAACGTAGATTAAGTAACAGTGGTCATACACGTGGGGTGATATCCACGGTATTAACAGAAATTAATCTTACATTCAATCTGCACAACACATACCGAATCACTTCACAATTAACACAACAGCTCAAACATCCCCCTTTTTTCCGCATGATATTCTCCGCCTTGGATTGAGGTAACCTTATAAGCCAAAACAACTTGACATTTCCCCTAAGTCTCTTGTTTAGGATTCTACATCATTCTACGCCTAAAGGCATAAGCCCACGATAATTAAAATTAACCCTAGGGTTAATCTCTCTGATTTGTGTGCATCTTTCTCGCTTTTAGTTCTGTTTTCTTTCTCATACTCGTCTTCTCGTGATCAATAATTGGACACGTATACTAAATGTTGTTAAAAATCAAATTAAGCACCTTTTATATCTTGTTAACCTGTGACCTCTTACACCGACATCGGTTACACTGACCGACGTCGGCTATAGTATAACCGACATCGGATACTAGACCGAGGCTATCGGTTCTTATCTTCTACAACCCCCGACAAACCGAACTCGCCAATTTCACCATTCTAAGGCTTTTTACGTTACTTGATAGATTAAAACCCTACTATGAACACTGTCCATGGTTGTTATCACTTTCAAAGCAAGCCGCCGCCATGGTTTCACATGCTTGCTCGCTTTCTTTACTTTGAATCACCCCCTTCACATTCTCCCAGGGAATCCTACAGATACCGGTGAGATCCCCCAAATTCTGTAGGAGATAAGGACTTTGCCAAGTTTCTAGATGCTAATTCTAGCGTTGCAATACTATTTGTCCCATACCCACGACCGTACGCCTGATGGTTAGCTCCTTGTTGGTATGCCTATTATTATAGCTGCTCATTTAGCTCCCACTCCGCCCCGATAATACCGCTAGCTTCCCGCATCTCTAGCCCCGTCTCCCAATCCGGCGTGCCTTCGAGGTTCATACGACTCGGATTGGATTTTATTTGGCTAATCTTGGACCCCACATATCATTACCACCCCACTACCCCTACCTCATCTCTCTTACGGACTACTCCATTCATGACTTTCTCTCTCTGCCACCTATCCACACGAGCTTTCCTTCTCAAGCTCCGCCTACCTTCTCATTCACATACACGTATCCAAAGAACCTCAACACCTTATATGGGACATCCCTATTCTATCGCCTCAACATATTCATCCTCCATACCTTATCAACACTTAACTCCACCATTGTCCAAAGTGGAGGCCCTTGGCCCAATTTGCCTCCATTTGCCACACACCGCATCATCATCTCATCCAACCACGATTTCATCAAACAAATGATGGACAAAATGCAAAATACTGAGGCTTCGTGGCCGGGAAGTCGTAGCGCCTTGACATACGAGCAATTTTGTCGGGAGCCCATTCACCCTTCCTCTTGTCCCCTTCATTCATATCCTCCTCGATGGGAGTTGCCAAATTTACTCGTTTTAATAGTAAAGAGGATCCTCAACAAAGACTTGCGATCATTTAGACATGCTTGTTATTTGATTGCCCATGATGATGCCTTACTACTCCGCACATTTCCCATGTCCTTATCAGGACCCGCCTTGGAGTGGTACAGTGCTTTAACCCAGCACTCAATCTTCTCTTTTAACCAACTAGCCCAATCTTTCTTGGATCACTTCTCCATTAACATTGCTAAGAAAGTATCCATCACCGACCTTTATGCCATCCGACAATTCGAAGACGAATCTATCGCAGATTTCGTTGGACGATGGCGTGGCCTTATCAACCAACTTACATATGCCTTGCCTCAGGCTGAACTTATCGAACTTTTCACACGGGCATGTGCTAAGCACATTTGTCCTACTCTTCAAATTCAAACTTTCCGCACATTTGATGAGGCCTTTACCATGGCTCAAACTAGAAATTCGAGCCTTAGAAGAAGAGAAATTGTGGTTGCAAAGAACAAAACCCCAATTTCCGAACTCCTAATTCTACCAATAAACCAAATACCACCACTCCTCATGCGTCAACTTCTTCTAAATCAAAAGGAGCTGTCCACGCGGTGATGGTTAAATCTCAAACACCGTCTAATACCCCACCAAAACCACCTATAAGTACAAAGCCGAGCCTATCAACTACACTCCCTTGGGAGAAACATATGGTGTGATATTGGAAAAATTGCTCAAAGCAGAGCCATTACATTACCTCCCAGTTAAACCTCATTCCGGTTTGATTCCACTCGCGCCATACCTTCCCCGGTACAAAGAAAATGACTTCAGTAATTTCCACCGCGTGAAGGGACACAAACATGAGAAGCGCAAGATGTTGAAAAACATAGTGCAGAAATGGTTGACACAGGGGATATAACCCTCGATAATCCTAATGCCCCCGCCAACCGAAATTTGAAAATCTTCAACAAACCATTCCCGAATCACTCTTCCAAGCCACACAAACGAGGATATCTTAGCCGAAGAGAGTGTTCATGAGATCCATGCGAGTCTTTGATACCCAGGCCCAAAGCCTCTATCGAGAAAATTTTGAATCAAGCCTCTTCACTAACACAGAGCCCGAACCTCCTTTACCACCATCGAACCAAAGCAAAATCATTCCTTTACCCATAAGGGAGTTAATCGCCTGCACTTCTCTCCCATCGATGAGTCTCGCTTATACCACATCCCTACAAGACTCGCGAATGGATGTTATCTAATCTATCTATTTCCCAGACTTCCCCTTCTACCACTCTTGTTGCACAAGAGGAAGGTACGCCACTCCTTTTGACATCCTTGACGAGAAATCTCTTCGCACCGACATCACCAAGTTCTTTAACCATGACGGATCCTCTTGAACACGCCCTCTTACCTATTAGTTCTTCATCGCCTAAATCTTTTCAACGACCGGTTAACCTCTTAACATCTATTGATACGATTACCTCATCTACTCATCAGATCACACCCATAGTGGATTTGGAATCACAACCCACCTTTCTACCGTACCAAATTTACAATTCAAGCTCAAGACTTGCCATTCTCCGAGTAGGATAGACAAATCCTATGGGAACGTTTGAGTACGCCATATTCTACTAAATGCAAATGACGGATCTCGAGAACTCCACCATATACCCAAAGTGTTTCGAAGCTTAAAATGCCCATGTTCTCACTCTTCACCCCCTCACCTCTACCAAATGCCTCGTCCACTTCTATTAACTTAGCCAAATCTTCCCCTACGCTTGGGACCTTACCCATACCAGGGCCTAACACACCCGCCTGCGACTAGATTTTTCCAAGAATAAAGCCGCCGCCACCTAGGAGACACACTCAACCCATGCCTCTATCACAATCAAAACCATCATCGTCATACCTACCTTCCATATTAGGACCTCATCCTTCCACCTTGCACCAATATATCATACCTCCCGTTTTCTTCAAAACGATCTACGCCTTCGCGCCCATACAGGATCAAAGGGTATATCAACATTATCACCCCACGTATCCTCTCGTCCACCCATCAACCCTAAACAAACTCCATCATCAAAGGATTTATTTTCTCACTCCCCTCAGTTCTCCGTGGTTGTTTCCCGCTACCATGTCATCACGTAGCCTCATCATCTAACCACCAACGTAGCTCCTGCGCCAAAGAAACCACGTTTAGTGAAAAAACACATATCAACACCCCTCGGTTAAACCACCACCCATATGAACTAACCACGCCCAAACATTACCAAAACCAGCAATCAATACCCTCATCCTCTTCGATTTTGACCCACTCAAAGGATCTTACGCCAAAATCCTTGCTATGTTAGTAGATAATGCGACCATTTCCCTACCCCCACTTAGACCTTATGACCAGTATAAACCTCAACCTATAGGTTATGATGAGTCTAAGATCTCGCGCTTATCACCGCACACTAGGACATGATGTGGAGGGATGCAAAGCTTTAAAAATCATCCTTCACAGTCCACCTCTCCCCAGATAGAAAGGTTAAGAAAGACAACTTACGAAGGAGAGACCTTTAGCTTCAATTCCCTCTCCTATACCATCTATCCCCGCCTCACCACGATCTATCATTATTACAACCCCACCTCTTGAAGACCATAATTTATCCCAACCATCTTAATCATCTCGGTTTACAAGATTAATATGATTAGTGTTTACTCGAGCGTAGAAAAACAACGAGAAAGCGAAAGAAAGCACACTCTGCCCTCTTTCTCCGTCTTCCAGCATCCCGGTGCACCACCACCCAAAGTGGTTATTCATGGACCCGCTTACCCTGCCTCTAATGGAGTTGCCCATCGAGCCATGATCAAACAACTTCACCAATCACCCATCAAAAATGACACTATATGATCTCATTCGACTTCAATCTCATCGACAAGCTCTCGTTAAAATTCTTCGTGGATCGAGGTCTTACCTAATGAAGCCCTCGTTCGCCTCCATTCTAACACCCAATCACGTTGCCTCTCTCACCAAAAACAACACACCGCCCCAACCACTTCGCAATGCCTCTGTATCACACGCCACGTAGAATCGGCTTCTGCGAGATGAAATTGTCGATTTTGGAGTACAGTAAGATCCTAACCCCGCCTGCTTCATCTCGCCTACGTCTCCGGACATTCGTGTACATCGTGTTATGATTGACGGGGTGCTAGCCTAAACATCATCTCTTCAAAAGCTTTTCAACAAATGAATATCCCTTCTAGCTACATGTGTGCCCGACCCCATCATGTTGCGGTCATTCAATGACGCTATTACCTTTACCTTAGGCACCGTGATCCTCAACATTCGTGGGTAGACCACGTACTTTACCCAAACTCTTCTATGTCCTTGATCCAGTGCCATGGGATGCGTTCTCAACCTTACATGGATGCATAAAATTTGAGTACGAGGGGAATTCCTACATCGTAAAAAGCTGATCCTCCCCCTTTAAAACTCGCAATATGTTATCACGCCAAAATGATGTGGCTTGGTACCAATCAAGACACCTGCTCATTCAACCCAACCATCTTCTTCAACTATGCTTCAACCATGTACCTCAATCACACCTACGCCTTCAACTAATGAAACCACCGCCGCA